>PVIJ01022697.1:0-15577 GCA_004024925.1 Scalopus aquaticus
TTGGGTTATTGGCTTTTTTTTTTGTTGAGTTGTGTGAGTTCCTTGTAAATTTTTGTTATCAGTCCTTTATCAGATGTATTGTGTGCAAAGATCTTTTCCCAGTTGGTAGGGTGTCTGTTAATTTTGGTTAATGTCTCTTTTGCTGTACAGAAGCTTTTTATTTTGATGTAATCCCATCTGTTTATCTTGTCTTTCACTTCCTTTGCTTTGAGGGATGTGTCTTTCAAGATTTTGCTGAGATGTATGTCGTGTAGAGTTTTGCTTATATTTTCTTCTATACATTTTATGGTTTCAGGTCTTACATCCAGGTCTTTATCCATTTTGAGTTGACTTTTGTGCAGGGTGTGAGGTAGTAGTCTAGCTTCATTTTTTTGAAAAAAATGGTGTTGAAATACACTTGAGGTAAGGTCTAATTGGGGGAACTTCGGCCTTAGAAGAATTACTGACCCTAGTCTTCATAAAAGGACAGAAAATTATATGAAAATGGCATCATGGCCTCAGAAAATAGTCCCCAAGCCCATTATGATAACTTCTTTACCCTTCCTTAACCACCTTCAGTGGTTGGTTATAACTACAGGCACACACTCACATACACACAGATCACACACAATTTCATTATTTATTTAAGCCAGTCTTTTTAACTAAATCTTCCATACAAAAGGGTTTTATAGGGGCCTCCATGGTGGCACAGGGGTTAACGTCTCAGTACTATCAAGCTATTGTCAGCCACCACAGCATGAGTTCGATCCCTGGCCAGGGAGCTGACCCACATGGTGCAGCAGACCTCTCCTTTCTTGCCTGCTGCTCCCCTCAGCAGTGTATTTCAGCAGATCCACCTGTTCTGCTCCCCACTCTGTCTCTGGTGAATCCTCTCACTCCCCACCACCACTGCCTACACCCCAGTTCTTGTATGCATAAATAAAGAAAATAAATCTTTAAAAAAGAAACACGAAAGAGTTTTATAGTGGCCTTCCTGGTAATAATTGATAAATATTAGATAGATACTGGCACCCTTATGTAGGTATAGCTAAAGAATAGCTTTGATTGTGTTCATTATTTAGCAAATATTATTGTGTTTGAACACTAAATCAAATGAAATAATCAACCACATTACTAATAATCACTGTATTTTTATCAATTAAACTTAAATAAATATGATAATTCAGAGTTTCTCTTCTGTATTCCAAATCTCATTAGAGGCATTCTCAAATGCCAGTGGTTATTATAATCACTTAGAGGGTGATTGCTGGGCTCCTCCCCAGATTTCTAATTCAGCAAGTCTGGGTAGGACTGAGAGTGTGCATTTCTAACAACTTCCCAAGTGATACTAATGTTTCTGGCCCAGGAACCTGACTTTGAAAACCACCAAGTAGAGGTGACCTTATTAAATGACCTTTAGACAGATATATTTGAGTCACTTTATTTCTATAGCTTGTACAATGTAAAATCTAGTATATTGAATAAAGTGCAGTGTATTTTATTATTCTCACTCATTCTAAGTATAATGTGCATCTGTTCAGCAATATACTAAGCAAGTAGGTTTTCAGGGTAAACAAAAAATTTTAATTTATTTATGCTTTCATTCAAGAACTGGAGTGTAGGCCAGAGGAGTGTGGGGGTAGCAGAACAGGCAGATCTACTGAAATACGCTGCAGAGGGGATCATCCGGCAAGAAAAGAGAGGTCTGCTGCGCCATGTGGGTTAGCTCTCTCGCAGGGGATTGAGCTCATGCGTCCGTGGCTGGCGATAGTTTGATAGTCCTGGTAGTTTGATAAACCCTGCACCACCAGGGAAGCCCTCAGAGTCAAAAATTGATCCCAAATCCTTTTTTGAAGAAAAATTACAGGTAAAAACAAATCATTGGCATTTAACTGACTTGTTTTTTGCCATTCCCACACTGGATCAAAGCGAAGCTTAACAATTTTAAAGCTCACATTTGCCATCTGCTGGAACATTTGCAAATTACAAGTGGTCTGTGGTGACCAATAGCGGCTTAATACATAGTTTGTTCTGGTTTTTGTTTATATTTAGTTTCTTCATTTCCAAAACCCAGTAGACAAACTTTAAGCATGTATTTCCCCTAAAAGCACTGTATTTCACAACCGATTGAGCTACTAAAAGAAAGCTGTTTCCCAAAAAACTAAACACATTTTATTTCAAGCAACTAGTTCCAATTGAAGCTATTTTAATTCTTCCTGCTGACAAATGAAATTGCAAACTTGTACTTCAGTATACATAGCTTATATCTAGAGTGAACTTATCAGTACATTCTTTAAGGGTCTGATAGATTGAAATCTTTAATTGTTTTAAACTGAATCAAATGTTTATGTGTATAGCTTGCTTGTAATGGGAGTATAATGAGAAACTGAAATTAATCAGCCTAGTAACACCAAAACTAAACCAAACCATGATTCCTGGAGAACTAGGGTCAATATATTATCCAGATTTTATACATATTCTTTTCCAAATTTTTCTCTTAAGTCGGGATCTACTGTTAATTGAAGAAGTTTACATACTCTCTCTCATGTTCAGCTTTGTAGCCTTAATAAGATTGAAACAAGATTATAGCTAAAGTGTTGATTATGGACTAAAATAAAAGATACATTATCAAGCACTTAATGAAAGTAGTCCTGGTGCTTATTATTGCACTGTTGTTAACTTGTCTAAGCCTCATTACTTCTCCATATCATCATATCTCTATACTTCAGAGTAGGATGTTCACTTTTAAAAAGATTAAATGAGCTGTCTAAGGTTACTGGACCAAGACTGACACCCAGACCTGACTTTAACACTTGGCTCCTACAAGCCACACCATATTATTTGATTCAGTTTCTGCAATATTGCCACATTCATTTTGACAAACTTGTTAAAATGATAGTATTTACCCATTTTGTCTGATTATCACCTTAACAATTTCTAGGCAAAAACTAAAATTTCACCCACTCTTGTGCCTTACTTTTTCTTTTTTAGCTTGGGTCATATGTATTGGAAACTGGAAGATTTTTATTGATTCAAAGTGTGAACTGTGAGAAAATTCAGACGTGGGCTTGATTCCTTGATTGATTCCAGGTTTGTGACCTTGGGATAGTCATTAATTCACTCAGGAAAAATGTGCTAGGTACTAGGTTTGTAGCTGTTAACTAATACAGCTAGGATTGCCACCATCATGAGGCTATTTAAATCTTCCTTGGGCTCTAGTCTCCTCATCCGTAAATATATACTATAACTGTAATAAGGGCATAAATATTTGGTATTGGTGATTTGTATAAAGCACTTACCCCACTGTCTGGGGGCTTTGTTATAAAGCCATGATGCTGCTCATGGTTGTTTGATACAATCAAAGAAAAGGGTGATGAAACCCTCCTGTCAGTCTGTCAGTGTCAGAGTGGGCACTGCAGAGATTTCCACTGCGTATCTTGTATCTGATAGAAGTAGCCCCTGTTGGACTCTTGGGCAAAGGATTAAGTACTTGAGATCAGAAGCTCTCCACGCGTTGGATGGTCATCGTGTAAGTTCCAGAGTCCAGCAATAGGGTCTCACTTTTTTCTCTCCCTGCCTCCCTCTCCCCTCTAAATAGCCGCCAGGAAAGCAAGCCCACTCGTTTTGTAGACTGATGGAGGATTACAAAACATGACACCTGTGACCACTAATGTTCACATGAGTCCAGATGAGCCCAGACCAAATTTGTGCCCACAAAATGATTTTATATGACAAAGCCGAATCTGTCTCTCATGGAGGAAGCCAAACTCTGAACCATGAGAAATGTCTTTACACAGAAGTTTATTCAAGACGGACATCAAGGAAGTTGGTGGATAGGCATCCCCAGAAAACTGGTTCTCCAAATTGCAGGAATGTTAGGATTATATAATGGGAAAAGAAATGTGAGAGAAGTGCAGGGTTTCACCTTTCCAGGTCCTCGAGGCGCTGGGAAGTCTATGTGACATAAGTCAAGGTGTCTGACTTTCCCAGCAGGGTGTTTTCTCTGCCACCAGCAGATGTTTGTTTCTGATGCCCATTATCAACCCCACGGGACACAGAGAATTTAAATAGGGATGAACACAATCAATTTTCCAAGTTCCCAGGAATACAGGTGGAATCACTTAAGGGTTAATCATGAGAAGGTAGTGGAAGGAACAGAGAACAAAGGGAGGTTAGAATTTAATTCCACTTATTCCTAATTTTTAGTCTAAGAGAGTTTTTTTTTTTTTTTTTTTGGTTGCAAAATGGAGTGGATCAGGCTACATAATGAGCTAAATTAATGGTTGTTATTTAAAGCCTCTAAATTTGGGGATGACTTTTTTATGCAGAAAAACTAACTGCCAATGGCATTTTTACCTGGAATGCCCTTTATATGAATCTCTTTTCTGCAAACCTTCACATATAGTTTGAACTTTCTGTCTTACACCTTTTTTCATGAAAATCACTTTAATAATTTCAGTTGTTTTGTGTGCGTGTGTGTGTGTGTGTGTGTGTGTGTGTGTGTGTTGTGTTTGTGTTTAAACCTTTCTAATATTACACATCTAGTAAGTGGCAGAGCCAAGATTCATATTCAAACAACATTGCTTTGGGACCCAGGCTCTTCACCTTGCAGTTTATTAAACAGTCTAAAAATAGAGGATATCATGTAACAATCAAATTCTTCCAACAATAGGGATCCTTTCATAGATCAAGTTTTTGATTTCTTTATATAAAACAATACACACCTAGGCAATACAGTAATGTATGAAAATTCAGACAAGTTTAAAGAATACTACAAGCCCACCCTCAATAGATAACATTAACATGTGATAATTATACATCCAAATTCTTTTCTAAGAATATGTGTGCATATTTCCTACAAAATTGAAGCATACAGCACAAATTACTTTGTAATTTATTTCAACAAACTACCAATTTTACTGTACATTTACATTGCCCCAGGGATTATTTGATCATAGGAACTATAAACACACTATATACCACATGTATGTGTGTATGTGGCTCGGGAGAAGGCAATGGTTAAAAAAAATGCATAGTTGCAGGAACACTTTTCTCCTTCTCTGGGGTTATTGAACATTGGGTCAAAGTCATTTCTAGCCTTCTACCTTTTCTTGTAGAAAGGAAATTATTTTCAGCACATACTAGCCTTGGAGCAGACAAGGATTTTCATGAAACAGTGACCATCACTACCTGACTTTCTGCAACACTCTGATCAAATTTTAGAGAAAAAGAATATGGTACAATCCAATTATAGGCCTTTGATCAAGTCAGCTTTGTGTATGTGTGGGATGGAAGGTAGATGAGGGATCTCACTGTACTTGTTTTTTTTTTCTTCTTGGGATAGTAGGTGGAACAGGTTGATTTGATCAAGTAACTCCATAGTTCTTGCTTGGAGGCTGAACCAACTTTCACTCTTGCAAATCATGCAGTATGGATAGGCTCACAAGTCAGAATATAAAAAACTAAAAAGCTTTTTGTTTTTGTTTTTTGATTTTCAGGATTGAACAAACCTCTAAATTGCTATGTTCACACAAAGAATTACATAACTATTGAATATTTAAAACTTGTGGAAAATCATTACTGGGGTATTTGATTTCAAATAATGTTTTGTTTTGACTCAATTGTCTGTATGTCCAGCTTGGTTTCTTCAACAAGTTATTTTTTTTCAAATTGCCAGCAAAAAATCTAAATGCCATTTGACTACAAGAAAAAGCTTTTAATTTAACTGGTCTGAGGTGCTGTGTAGACATCAGAAGGTTTTAAAGGTCCTCAGATGATTTTTAAATTTTAACTGAGATTGAGAACACTGAAAAAAGGGGTCTTGTAGAAGAATGTTGCACAACTTTATAACTAAATCAAAGTAAAGGCTGTTACATTTATCATTAATGAGTTTAAAATATTTATTATTGAACTTTGGGTGCAGATTAATCCCTTTATCTCATGCTGAATTTTAAGGCAATTAAAGTACACTAAAGAAAATACTTTCTTTTCTTATTTAAACTTTCTATCATTTCTTCAGTAGGCAGAGCAAATACAATTATCTCTATTTTACAAGTGGAAAACTGGAATTAGAGCAGTTAGAACTTTTTGCAGTAACTAAGGAAGGCCAGTGTGTGTTGGTATTTATACCGCTACTAGCCTGTACATTTCTTATTGCACCTATACACAGTGTAATTCAGATCATATGTTTATGTATTTCGATCCTATCTTCATTCTTAAGTGTGAGCTTTTTATCACCTATTCATTCATTAATTCATTTAGTTGCTTAAGTGGCATTGGGATTATTGTGAACAAAACGTATCATGGTCCCTGCCTGGATGCCTGGAGTCTGGTGAAGAAATACACATACAATTAACACAAAATGAACATAAAAACAAGGGCTTGATGGTGGTAATTTACATAGATGGGTAGCCACCTAATCCTTTTTTGGTGAAGAGGATAATAGTAAACTATGCAGAAGAGAATGCAAAATCTAAGCTAAGATTGACAGAAGAGTAGAATTTTCCATTATAAAGCAACCATATTCTCAGGTGGAAGGAACATCTTAAGACTGAAGAGAGAAGGATGGGTAAGGGGAAGATGAGAGAGAAGGTGGGGGGAGAGGAAAAGAGGAAGTGGACCAGTGAGGAAGGGTGGACTGGCAGATAATGTGAAGTGGGGTAGATCATAAAATGGGCTTCTAACTTTTGAGTCATATTAAAGAGTTTGCATTGTTTTGAGGGAAATGGGCTTTAAATCCAGCAACTCATGCCAGCAACTCATGATCCTATTTGTTTTCAGAGATCAAGCTGTGTCGTCATTAAACTGAGCTTCCATAGGTAGAAAAGTTGTTCAGTTTTGCCAAAGAGGACTAGGAAATGTCTGAATAGTTTTTGCTTTGGTTTCCACAGGCACTGGGATTAATTTGATGTTTGGAGGGTACAAGAAGGGCCACCGGACAACAGCTGGCCTGAGCCACGAGGCAGGCGGTATATGTCGCCCCGAGTTGGCTATTACAGAAGCTGATTGAAAAGAGAGGATGGGTTCCTTTTCAGATGTGTTGTCTCAGGGGCATCTGACTGCTTCTTAAGATTGGGTTTCCTATAAATGAGAGACACTCTGCAGGGGAGGAGGAGGGAGAGGGGTCAAAACGGGACAGAAGCGCACAAGGGACTATGTTGACAGTGCACGGGTGAATTGGTGGGAATTACACAGGGACTACACCAAGGGGAGAAAGCATACATTGTGCAAAAAGGAAGAACGATGTAAAATACATATAAATTTTTTAAAAAATTGTGTTCCCTGCACAAACTCCATAAACAACTTTACTATTGTACTCTTTAATTTGGAAAATTCTACCAAACCAAGCTGAGAGAGGAAGGATCCCAGGACAAGGACAGGACAGGACTCAAGGACAACAATTTTGCTGTCCACGGGTTGGTAAACCTGAAGACTTTATGCCCACAGTTGCTGCCATAAATTTCCTTAGGTCTTTTTTTTTTTTTAACTACCTATTTCTGAGCTATCTTTCCACAGCTTATCAAGTTGGCAACTATGGGAAAGGGAAGTGCAAACCCAGAGGAGTCACAGACCTTGAGTAAGGCTGGTTCACACTGGAGCTGCGGGCACACGGCCTTCCTGAGCTGTTCACCTCGGACATGGACGAGCCATGCAGCCCACCGGGCTGCAGCTGATGGGCCCCCACAACTAGCAACAACAAATGGACTTTAGCCAAGTCCATTCTCCTTACTTTCTCAACCAATGAAATTTAATTCCTTTGTTCTCAAACACAAGTGCTAAACCTATACAGACCCCTAGTCCCAGCATCTCCACAAGTACCTGCCCTGGAGCGGTCTCTCCTTGCTTTTTCACTAAACAATAAATACTGACTCCTTGCCTGCCCTCACTGAAGTCTGTGGAGTCCTCGAAGATTCCAATTTCGACTTGAGGGTCTCAGGAGCCTTTTCCTGGGTTTGGGGCCACCCCTCGTCCATTCTTCAGTCTTCCAGCAGGTGGAGCAGCGGACAGTTGCTGCTGGGCTCAAAGCTTATCCGCCTGTGTTTTGGTGGGGAGGTTAGAATCCTGAGGAGTCCTGGGGCGGCGGCTTCCTTGTCCGTGACCAAATTATTATTGGCTATGATTAAGGTGTGAACCCCGATTAAATCTACATACTAAGTGCCATAAAGACGCTAGTGAGTAAACAGGCCTGCCAGCCCTTAGAGAAGGTGGTTGCCTGTCACGCATGCTCAATACGTTAACCACGGGCTCCGCTCTCCGGGAGTCGCCCAAAAGCCAAAAAGACATTTGCCCCCTGCCGGCCAGTTATGCACAATGCAGCTCAAAGAGAGCAATTTCCTAGGGGCGTGATAGCTGAGGGATGACGTAGAAACCGCGCGTCCTAAGACGGGCGGTTACGGTGGCGTTTGTCGTGCGCGCCGTGGGAAGCCTAACAAGCCGCATGGCTGCGGGTTGCGCGGGGGCTCCTCGGCCAAAGGCGGCCTCTGAGGGGCCTGTAGTGACACCAGCAGGCGAGCTGCCCTGCCTAGAGCTGCCGACCTACGCTGCCGCCTGTGCGTTGGTGAATAGCCGCTACTCCTGCCTTGTGGCCGGGCCGCACCGAAGGCACATCGCTCTGTCGCCGCGTTACCTTAACAGGAAACGCACCGGTATCCGAGAGCAGCTGGATGCGGAGCTCCTGCGCTTCTCCGAGAGGTACCAGTCTCAGCTTCTTCTTTCTCTGAGTGGACACGCTACAGCGCGGCCTGCCTTCTCTTGGGCACGGGAGAGGCAGCCGTGATATTATGGCGTAGCTCGAAGAGTCTCACCGACCACCCCAGGCTTAACCCTGAGGCGTTCTGAGGGTTAGGGCTACCCTTAGAGTCAGCACCCACCCAGTCTAGAGCCCCTTTCATAGGTGAGAAAGAAAACGTAAAGCGCAGTGAATTGTGACGGTGGCGGGAGTTGAGAGGTTCTTTCCAGAATCAGGTGGGGTAAAAATAGCTCAGGGGGTTAGGTACCTTGTAGACCCAGTACTGTATGTTTTCTGTTTGACTGTGAACGATGGGAATGCAGTACTTCAATAGAGTCTCTTTATATAAAAAATTACTTAAGAAGCATTAGTGCAAGAATATGTATGTAAACCATGAAGGGCAGTTTTTGTTGTTTTGACGCTGGTGCTTTCTCTGCTTTTTAATCTCTTGAACTTGATCAGGAATGGGAGACATACTATTACTACTATTTTGTTGTGCTTTTAATAGCAGCACGTTTATTCAGTTTAGCTAGTAGTGCCGCCAGTTGCTATTGAAACCTTCCGGCGCACTTAAAATATTCAAAAGAAATTTGAAAATTCGGAACTGCAAGGGCGGAGAGGCTAGGGTAGATGGGGCAGGGGCAGATTTCCTTTGTAGGCAAACTGTCTAAAATCTTTGCCACTTTTTCAAAGGATCCAGAACCCTACGTATACTAAGAATCAAACTGAAGTGTAGAAAGTACATCTTCCTCCCAGTACCAGCACACCCTTGTGTTTACTTTGTATACTAGGGACTTGGGATATAAATACATAAAATAAGATCCTGGTTTCATGGAAATTTAAACTCTAGTAGAATTATAAAATGTAAGCCGTATAAACCCAGTGAAGTGTTAAAATTTGGCATAAACCTAAGTTTTACTAAGTTACAGTAAAAGAAGCAATGGTAAATTGGATCTTAGGAACTTTGAGAACAAATGGACAGAAGGAGGGTATTTTGACACTGTAGCATTCCAGGCAAAGAGAGTGGTGTAATTGGATGGACAATAGATGTGAAATGGAATATTTCTACTAAAAGAAATACTGTACAACTAGAATAAGGTTTACATCAGGGGAAGACACTGGGTGCAGATGAAGGAAAGGGTAGTGGATCAAATATTAGTGGTGGGGGACAATTCAGAACGGATGGCCATTTTGTTCTGCTTTTCCTACCTTTGCTAGTTGTTTGTGGTGGTGGTGTTGTTTTCTGTTTGCTTAAACCGGTGAACACTTTCTCCTCTCAGTATCTTCCACTTCTGAGACTCTGCACACTTCTTGAGAGAGTACATATGCAAGATCCCTGGAACATAATCAGATTTGCATTGGAGAAACAGAAGCACTTGGTAGCATTAAATGATTGTTCAAGGAGGTTCATACCGGAAGCAGGGAGACCAACTAAGAGATTGTTTTAATTGTTCAAGGGAAAAATGATTAGAGGAGATAGATATGAGATATTTAAGGATATACAAGGTGGTCATAAGATTTGGAAACAGGCTACCGATTGATGTATTTTACTGCTTTCTGTAGCCAATTAATACTTCTATTTGACAGGCCAGGGGAGAGTCACCCCAGTTGGCTCCATGAGGAGCTATTATACCAATGTGATGAGGAACTGATTGAATGGTAATTTCTATAACTGAATTAGACAGTGTGGCTATGCTGTACTCTGAACAGATCTGGACTTACCACCTCATGCTCCATTACCTGTGGCATGTGCTAAAGACTCCAGTTTATGTAATATGTATATCAGGCATCACTTGTTCAACTCAGTACTACTGACAAGAATCAAAACATAAAACAGGGGGCCTCCCTGGTGACGCAGCTGTTAAGTGCTGCGCTGTGGAGCTGTAGGCAGCGGCGACGCAAGTTCGACGCCCAGCTGTGGACATTCCCACATGGCTCCGCACACCTCTCCTGCCTCATCTGCTGCTCCCCTCAGCAGTGTATTTCTGTCAACCTGCCTGTTCTGCTCCCCACTCTGTCTCTGCTTAACCCTCTCGCCGCACCATGCCTTTGGCTTGTACCCCGGCTTGTATGCATAAATAAATAAATCTTAAAAAAAAACATAAAACAACAGAGAATGTAGAATTCGCATTTCGGCATTTATATATTTGTTTATGTTTCAAGACTTTGAAGCCATCCTGTAGAATCAAGAGGATTTCTTTGTTGATGAGATGAAGAAAAGGGAGGAATTGAGAATGACTCATTAGTGTTTAAGTCATTTTAACAGCATCCTCTATTTCATAGACTGTTCACCTGACTTTCCCAGTGATAGAATATTTTTTTAAAGATAATCCCATTTCAACTTCCCAAAGTTTGTTTAGAGAAGTTTCCTAGAACACATTCTGTTTCTAAGTTATATACTTGAGAGGCATTTAAGAAAAAAGAAACCTTATTTATCTAGCATGTGACAGCTCTTCAGTTATTTGAATGTGGAGAATATGTTCCATTCCATGTAAGAGAAAACTTAAATTGCAATCTAAGCATTGGTCAACTTGACTTAATTGGTCTTTATATGTCTTACGTGATTCTACCACCTTGCATTGAAATTTACTTAGGATGATGTCAGAAAATCAAACGTAAAAAAGAGGAAAATATATAGTCTTGAGTTTCTGTATAATTGATGACTTTTAGTAAGTTTTATGCATCCAACGAAAAAGTCATCTTAGGCTTAAGCTCTCTGATCACATTCCCTAGTTAGAGGTTCTGAATACTGTGTGACCCAATACCTCATTTCTGTAACAGCTATTTTGCAGTACTACTTTTGCTATCATGAAAACACACTTTGCTCTGCAGAAATGAAACTTAAATATAATCCACCTATACAATTGCAAAAGCGAAAAAATTCTGTCGAGTGTTCTGTAATAATATAACAATAAAATGTATTTCAGTGTGATGATGCCCAAATATGACTCCTTGGACAGACTGAAGTGGTTAGATGCCTCCTACACTAATGTCTTATTAGAGTCACTGTGAATGTGTCAGTTATAAGAGTGGGTTGATGCAGGAGAGTTTGTCTTTATTTTTTTAATTGAAGCAACATTGCATTATAAAATTATATAAGCTGCAGGTTTGCATCATCGAAAAACAACATGTGTATATATTATGTAAAGTCCACCACTGGAAGTCCAGTTCTATCCTTCACCACACAGTTGACCCAATTTCCTCTGTTTACCTGTGCTTTTTCCTCTTCCCTCCTGGTCACCACTAATTGATCTTATATTCTGACAGTCTATTTAGTTCATCTCTTTGTTTTTTTCCTCTATAATAATGCAGATGAGTGAAGTCATGGTATTTGTCTTCGCCTGATTTATTTACTAAGCATGATAAGAGTCAGCTTGTTGCTCACGTTTAATTGAAAATTTTGTTTGTAGGTACCTATATGTCTTGAATAATTGTTGTTAACTTAGCCAAAGCATTAGAACCTCTTGGTGAAATGGTACTACTAAAGTTGTTACAGATTAGTCATAGGCTGTTTTGGTTTTGGCATGGGTAGTAATAACATGTATACTTTTTGGACTTAGTATGAAAATGGCCTTTACAAGAGGATGAATGGTGACTTTTCTTTTTTAACAGTCTTTTAGGTGTCCCCATTGCATATGATAACATCAAAGTAGTGGGTGAACTGGGAGATATTTATGATGATCAAGGACACATTCATCTTAACATTGAAGCAGATTTTGTTATTTTTTGTCCTGAACCAGGGCAAAAGCTTGTGGTATGTATATTTTTTTCTAGTTTTTTTTGGTATCATTATATAATGATGTAATTTCAGAATTTTTAAGACAGTCCACGCCTTAGGACTCTCATGGATTGCTATTGTGGCCAACTAAGAATTATTGTAAAGAATGAAATTATTTTCCATCAGTTCAACCTGGTCAGATACTAAACTCCATCCTGTTCATAGTTCACGTACATGCGCAGAATATTTATTCCATCCAGTTTATTCTTTTCTTTGCATACCAGCAGCATGATCTGAAGCCAAAAAAAAAAACCCTCAATTTTTATTGTTTTAAAATTTCTCAATACAAGTAGTTTATAAAGGGTTCTTTATAAAGGGCACAGAAACATAGCAGGATATAAAACAGGAGTTACAAATTCCAGTGGTTCTAGGACTAAGCAGACATGAAAATGAATAAAGGATGGGGGGCAGGACACCCATACTGTACCGTCGGAACAGAAGTCCTGTGTTGAAGATCTTTCTGTTTTCGAGAGAATCTACAAATGTAGAAAATGATGTGAAATCTACTAAAATATATCCCTTTATAGCCTCTTCATTTGTCCCTCTGTCAGCCATTCTGTGCATGTATATGTTCATATGTGTGTGCTTCTGCTTTAACTGAAAAAATATATATAGGAGTTGCCTGATAAAATCTGTTAATTAACCCTCTATATGGTTAATAAAACTTTGGGTCAGATTTTACTATAAAAAAATCTATAACACATTTCTAATTTTTTTTTTATGCTAATATCAACTAGTCTGTAGAAATGGTATCCCTAATTAGGTACCGTCCTACTGCCAAGCTGGTGTCCTCAAACAGATGTTCACATTATTAATGTTGACATTAGATTTATACTTAAAAAGTCCCAAATTTAACTATTTTGTATAAATTACTATAAACATGTAAATGGGATTAACATTTAAATTATATAGAAATGAAAAGTAAAATTATTCCTTTTACTCCTCTTTTACTCTTTCAGATCTTAGATATATTTGACCTGCTTTCTTTTTACATTTTTCTTTAATAATTTGAGATAATTTAGAGTACAATAAAATGTAAGATAAAATTTACATGCACTGAAGTACAGTTACTGAAGTTGGACAAGTTCATAAACTGTTTTATCTCCTTAAGAAACGACCCTTGTGCCCTTTCTGTCACTTCCCTCTGTTTCACTGATAAAAACCATTATTATGATTTCTTTTATTATAAATTAGTTTTGCTTGTTCTATCTGTAATTCTGTATTCATGAAAATTTTCTTTATACACTCTTTGGAATGTGGTTTCTTTTATTCAGCTTGTTTTTTAATTTCATCTCTGCTGTGTGTGTAATGGTAGTTTGTTCCTTTTTATTACTCATGATGTTCACATGAGTATGTCACAATCTTCTTATCCATCTTCACTGATAAATATTTGGGTTGCTTTCAGTCTGGAGCTGTTATGAATAAAGCTACTGTGAAGATACATTTTCATTTCTCCTAGGTAAATAGAAGCAGAATTGCTTGATCATAAGATAAAATGTGTGTTCAGCTTTGTGAGAAACTACTGTGAGACTCCTTTTCCAGTCTCACATCCCATTGCTCTGCATTCTTCCCAACATTTGAGGTTGTCAGTCTTCATTTTACTGGTGGGCGTATACTGTGTTTCATTAGGGTTTTGATTTGCATTTCCCAAATAAACTATTTTTTCGCATATTTATAAAGGAAAAGCCTAGTCAAGTACTTGCCCATTTAAATTTTTTTTCTTTTCATTTTTTGTTTTTGGGGTGTAATAGTTGTCTTTAGAGTCTTAATGCAAATCTATCCTTTTCAGATAGCACTATTAAGAATACGTTCTCCCAGCTTTTGACTTTTATATTAATTTTTTTTAATTTTTATTGTTATTTATGTCTTTTACATTTTGTATTCCCCTTGGGTAGCCCACCACCAATTCACCCGTGATCCATCTCCATGGTCCCTTGTATTCTTTTCTATTCCATTTTGTGCCCTTATCCTCCCCCGCCCCCACCACCACCACCGCTGAGTGTCTCTCTCCTATTTGGTTTTCCTATAGTCCTGTTATAAGTGAAACCATTCGATATTTTTCTTTTTCTTTCTGGCTTATTTCACTGAGTATGATCTCCTCTAATTCCATCCATGTCGCTGCAAATTGCATGTGTTTATCTTCTTTGAATGCTGAATAGTATTCCATTGTGTATATGTACCACATCTTCTTGATCCAGTCATCTATTTTTGGACATCTGGGTTGCTCCCATACCTTTGCTATTGTGAATAGTGCCGCAGTGAACATACGGGTGCATGTATCCTTTCGGATTAGTGTTTTTGTGTCCTTTGGGTAAATTCCCAAAAGTGGTATTGCTGGGTCATATGGGAGCTCCATGTTTATCAGTTTGAGGAATCGCCATACAGCTTTCTATAGTGGTTGGACCAGTTCACATTCCCATCAGCAGTGTAGAAGAGTTCCTTTTTCTCCACATCCTTTCCAGCATTTGTTGTTGCCTGTATTTTTAATGCGTGCCATCCTCTCAGGTGTGAGGTGGTATCTCATAGTGGTTTTGATTTGCATTTCCTTGATTATAAGTGATGTTGAGCATTTTTTATGTATCTGTTGGCCATTTGCTTTTCTTCTTTGGAGAAGTGCCTTTTGAGCTCTTCTGCCCATTTTTTGACTGGGTTGTTGGCTTTGTTTTTGTTGAGTTGTGTGAGTTCCTTGTAAATTTTTGTTATCAGTCCTTTATCAGATGTGTTGTGTGCAAAGATCTGTTCCCAGTTGGTAGGGTGTCTGTTAGTTTAGGTTAATGTCTCTTTTGCTGTACAGAAGCTTTTTATTTTGATGTAATCCCATCTGTTTATCTTGTCTTTCACTTCCTTTGCTTTGAGGGATGTGTCTTTCAAGATTTTGCTGAGATGTATATCATGTAGAGTTTTGCGTATATTTTCTTCTATACATTTTATGGTTTCAGGTCTTACATCCAGGTCTTTTATCCATTTTGAGTTGACTTTTGTGCAGGGTGTGAGGTAGTAGTCTAGCTTCATTTTTTTGCATGTGGCTGTCCAGTTTTCCCAGCACCATTTATTGAATAGACTGTCCTTGTTCCACTGCATTTTCTTTGCTC
>PVIJ01022698.1:0-15577 GCA_004024925.1 Scalopus aquaticus
CTTTCCATCTTCTTGTGTCTTCTTCTATTTCTTTCAACAGAGTTTTGTAGTTTTCTTTGTATAAGTCCTTTATGTCTTTTGTTAGATTTATTCCCAGATATTTGAATCTTTTGGTTTCGATTTTGAAGGGGATGGATTTCTTAATTTCTTCTTCTTCAGATTGGGTGTTTGCATATAGGAAGGCTACTGATTTTTGTGCGTTGATTTTGTATCCTGCTACTGTACTGAGCTGGTCTATTATTTTGAGTAGTTTTTCTATGGAGTTTTTAGGGGTTTGTATATATATTATCATATCGTCTGCAAATAGACAGTTTAATTTCTTCTTTTCCTACTTGGATCCCTTGAATGTCTTTCTCTTGTCTAAATGCTCTGGCGAGGACTTCCAGTTTTATACTGAAAAGTAATGGTGAGAGTGGACATCCTTGCATTGTTCCTGATCTTAGGGGAAAGGCCTTCAGCTTCTCACCGTTGAAGATAATATTGGCCGTGGGTTTGTCGTATATGGCTTTTATTATGTTGAGGTATGTTCCTTCTATCCCAAGGATTTCAAGGGCTTTTATCATAAATGGGTGTTGCAGTTTGTCAAATGCTTTCTCAGCGTCTATTGATATGATCATATATTCTTTATTTTTCTTTTTGTTGATGTGTTGGATTACATTGATTGATTTTCAGATGTTGAGCCATCCTTGTGTCCCTGGAATAAAACCCTCTTTCTGACCCTTATATATTTTAATGGGAAAATTTCAGATTTTGTTGTCACAGAATGTATTTCTTTTTTATGGGGTTTTAATCCTGCCCATTGAACTTGCATATAGGAAGTTAGAGTGTAGATGAAACACATGCACCTTATTTATGTTTCTTTGCATTATTAATTCATAACCACAATAAAATTTCCAGTCTCTTTAGCTGGAGGTAGAATTAATATTTTTAAAACTTTGTTTTTATTTTAAGACAGTAACTAGAATGCTACTGGGAATTAATCGGCATCTGGTGATGAGAATGCAGCATAGTGACCTCAGATCCTATTTTTATAAATTTTAAGTATTGTCCTGTTTTACATTATTTATCATGGCACATTAGAGGAAAATTCTTTATCACCTCTGTTATCATTCTTTTGAAACACTGTATTAGCTCCAAAATTTGACACTTCTCATCTCTGAAAAACTCCATAGGTCAAGATCTCTATCTGTGTGGGAGTTCCAGGTTCACACTGTTATGTCAGAATGCATGAAGGAGGCTGACAGTCTTCCTTTTTGGTTGTCCCTTCGGGGATAAAAAGGAAGAGAGAGTTGATAAATACAGGGTAGTAATTTTATGTGTTACCTTATCTGGAAGGATGAGGGTAAGGTATGAATTTGTCTTTTTCCTATTTACCTAAAAAATCAACTTAACCAGTACAGGTAAATGTGAGGTTTTGGCATTATGCCCTTTAGAGTTTGTAAGTGTCCTGCAATTTAGAGCAGAGAGTGTCCCATCTCTGAGGATAGTATAGTTGTTGTGTGTATGTGTGTTTTCCTGTGTTTCAAAAATATGTCATGAATGGTAGTTCTCATTTGGGAATATATCATTAGCCCAGATACTTGTCTTCCCTTCCAGAAATGGAGCCTCAATAGCAATAAGCCATAACAGTGTATTCAGGAAGGATTCCATATCATATGAGTGGTAGGCATATGTATGTAAAAACACTTGAAAGAGCCTGGGGTATTCTCTTTTAAAGAAATGGAGGGACTGGTTTTCCCAGAAGACAGAATTAGCCTTCCAGTTCTATTGCTGTGTACCTACTTATTTCTCAGTAGTTCTTAAGAAACCAAACTATATGTCTCAAATTTTAATGCTGTGAGCTTGGAGAAATTTGTTCTGCTAACCTTTTTTATCATTAAATATCTAAGAACGAACTTAAGGGTAGGAGGCCTGCGGATGCCTATGGACTCAAATGTACAGCAGACTAGGGGAGACCAGAGTGTCCTACCCATTGGAAAGACCTTGCTGGACAAACACAAGGCCTACTTGCCTAGTGGCTGCCTTATAGGAATGTGATTCCAGCATTACTAAAACTCAGTTTCAGTAGAAACTGTCTAGCTAGATTTTTATGTGAAATCTTCCAATTTCTACAATGTAGGCAAATAGTCAAGTGAAAAATAAAAACGTGTCTCTTGACACGCCCCCAAAACATGGCGGCAAACAGACGCTAAGATCAGGGTCTCCCACAAAATATCGATTTATGGACAGAAAAATCCCTAATTTTGAGAGCCAATCTGAGGAGTACTGGATGAACTACACAATACAATCATCCCCGTGGGTGCTTTAGACTTAAAGATAAACTGAAAAGTCAGAGTAAAGAGAAGAGAAAAGACATCGGACCCAACACGGAGGAACAAAAGCAAGGAGAGGCGGGCAAATAAGCTTTATGGAGCGCCACTGAATACAAGGTTAGAAACTGCAGTGGGGCTGGAGGGCTCTGGCCAACCAATGGGGAGCGCGACCCCCACTCCCTCACCCCACGATCCCCCTCTTTTCCCTGCATGGCAGCTCTGAAGTGCAGGAAAGCTTGAGGGTCACTGTGTTCCATCCCCCACCTGGGGCTAGGTAACATCTTAGTGGGGAAGACAAACTGCCAGCACCCGTGGGGTCCTAATCCCCCACTGGTCCTAGGTGAGATATTGGCCTGAGAAATCGGTCAGGCAGGAAAAACTGCTGAGACCACCTCAAACAATCTCCTCCCTAGTCTGTAACCTAACACCAATAGCTGATTTGTTAGGGAAATCTGCTCTCCTCTAACCTTACTGGAGGTAACCTGACCTGGGATACAGGCTCTTGCTGGAACTGCCTCCAGCCACACCCTCCTCCACAAAGTGTCTGCATCTTGGCACCCAGGAGGGTGGCAGAAAGGAAAATCCAGCTCATGGAGACCACAGCCCAGCACCTTCCCGTGGCCCCTCACCCAACTTCTCAGAGGTTGCACAGTGGCCCCCCAGAATATAGGGGAGATGAAACTCTGACTAACAGCTGCCCACAACCTCCACCCCTGTACCCCCTTGTGGAGTAGTGGGGCCTAAGCAGCAGAAAAGAAACTTAAGATAGGGAACTCTCAACCTCTCCCCACCAGACATAACCCCAGGGGCAGGGATAGCTCCCAGGCAAACACCGAGGGAAAGGAGAAAAATAAAAGGGGGGAGAGAGAAAGAACAGAAAGACTCCTAGCAACTCTAAAACGACAGCAGCAACAGTAGGACACCAGCAACATCTGACACTGGAAAGGGGGGTTGAACCCTAGCAGGGCGCCTACCCAGAAACTCCAAAACCTAAAAGCAAAAGGACTACAAAACTCTCCCCAAGTTTACATCTACCCAATACCTGTTTTATTTTTTTTTCTTCTTTAATTTTTTTTAATTTCTGATTTTTTAATTTTAATTTTTTATTTTTTTAACTACAAACCACCACCCATTTTTCTACCCCAATTCCACTGGGAACCAGAAACACATTGGAGACATGCCACGAGACACAGAAATTCAACAGAGAAAAAAGAAAATCTGGAAGATACCCAGCCACAGCCAAGGCAACTCAGATGTAGGAAACAACAATAACTCCCCGGTAAGTAGAACCAAGAATCATGCCCACCGGCACCAACAGCACAGGAATGCTATGATCAGAGCAAAGCAGAAGGCCAACAAAGGAAGAAAAAAAGTTACAAATGACCCGCAAAATAATGCACCACAGAAGGAAAATCCCTCCTCAGAACCCAATAGTGTGGACATAGAAGATTACATCTACCTAACAGATAAAGAATTCAGAATAGCCATAATAAAAAAAATTAGAATTAAATGAAAAGAACAATATAAATGAAGAATATAAATGAAGAACTGAAAAACGAGAATGAATCCATAAAGAAGGAAATGAAGGAAATGGAGGATTTACAAACATTAGTAGAGAGCCATAAAAGTAGATTAAAACACCTGTAGAGAAAATAAGCACTCTGGAAGATAAAGATACTGAAAGAACCAAGACAGAACAGGAAAAAAAAAAAAACGAAAGAAAAAGAATGAGGAAAAGCTTCAAGAACTATCTGACACCATGAAAAAAGGAAACATCAGAATCATAGGAATCCCAGAAGGAGAGGAGGAGACAAAGGAACAGAGAAACTTCTCAAGGAGATAATTGAAGAGAACTTTGAAACATGAAAAAGGAAACAAAAATCGACATACAGGAAGTCAGAAGATCTCCAAATTATTACAAGGAAAGAAAAAAAAAACAGCAAGACATATGATAGTAAAACTATAGAGAATTCAAGACAAGGCAAACATATTGAAAATGACGAGGACAAAGAAACAAATAACCTACAAAGGATAGCCAATCAGGCTGACATCAGATTTCTCCGAAGAAACACTACAGGCAAGAAGAGAATGGAGAGACATATGTAATATACTACATGCCAACAAATGTCAACTAAGAATACTCTACTCTGCAAAGCTCTCCTTCTTCTATGAAGAAAGAATATGGACCTTCTCTGACAAACAGAAACTACAGAAATTCATCACTACCAAACCCCCACTCCAAAACTTACTACAAGAAACCATGAAGACAAAACCAACAGAGGAAAGACCAGGAAATATGGAATAAGGTAAGGATTAGAATCACAAAAAGATAAACAAAAAGAGAAATATGGATTGCAGTATATCAATATTAACTCTAAATGTAAATGGATTAAATGCACCAATTGAAAGACACATCATAGTAGGATGGATGAAAAAACAGAACCCAACCTTCTGCTGTCTACAATAAACACATTTAATTGCGAAAGATAAACAGAGATTAATAGTTAATGGATGGAAAACAATCCTACAAGCAAATGGACCAAGAAAGAAGGCAGGAACAGCTATACTTATATCAGATAAAATAGACTTCAAACTTAAGGTAAAAAAGGACAAAGCTGGTCACTACATCATGATAAAGGGGACAGTAAAACAGGAGGATATAACAATCATCAACATATACTCCCCAAATGAAGGAGCACTAAAATATATCAGACAATTATTATCATCCCTGAAAACAGATATTAAAGAAAATATATACATAGTAGGAGACTTCAACACCCCACTTTCTCTATTGGAGAGATCAAGAAGACAAAAATTAACCAAGGACATTAAAGCTCTAAATAAGGACCTAGACCACATGGGATTAACAGATATCTATCGATCACTTCACCCCCGAAAAATTGAATACACATTTTTCTCAAGTGCACACAGAACATACTCCAGGATCGATCACATATTAGGCTACAAAACAAACCTCAACAGTTACACTAAGATCAAAATCATACCAGCCTTCTTCTCCGATCATAAAGGAGTCAAACTGGAAATAAATCATAAAAAGAAAAAAAGAAACCTTCTTATCTCGTGGATACTGAAACCCACATTACTGGAAAACAAATGGATCAATGAAGAGATCAAAGAAGAAATTAAAAAATATCTAGAACTGAATGACAACGAGGACACAACTTTCCAGAACGTCTGAGACACAGCAAAAGCAGTAATAAGAGGAAAATATATAGCATTAGAAGCTCACATCAAGACACAAGAAACAACACAGAGAAACTATTCAATCTCACATCTCAAAGAACTAGAAAATCAACAACAAAAACCCCCAAAGGCAGTTTAAGAAAAGAAATAATAAAAATCAAAGCAGGACTAAACAAAATGGTAGTAAATAAAAAAACAATCCAGAAGATCAACGAAACCAAAGCTGGTTCTTTGAAAAAACGAATAAAATAGACAAACCACTAACCAGGCTTAGAAAGAAAAAATGAGAGAAAACACAGATAAATAGGATCGTAAATGAAAAAGGAGAAATCACAACAGACACAGTGAAAATTAAAAAAAAAATTCAGAGATTACTATAAAAAGCTATACGGAAACAAGGACAACAATGTAGAGGATATGGACAAATACCTAGAACTATACAATCACCCAAAACTAGATGAAGAAGATATAGAACACCTTAACAGACCAATCACAAGTAGTGAAATTGAAACAGTAATTGAAAACCTCCCCCAAAACAAAAGCCCAGGACCAGATGGTTTCACAAACGAATTCTACCAAACATTCAAAAATGAAATAGTCCCTATATTACACACTCTTTCAAAAAATTGAGAAGGCGTACTATCAAACACATTCTATGAAGCAAATACCACTCTAATAACAAAACCAAAGACAATACAAAAAAAAGAAAACTACAGACCAATCTCCCTAATGAATACTGATGCAAAAATATTTAACAAAATCTTGGCCAGTAGGATCCAACAGTGCATCCAAAAGATAATACACCATGACCAAGTGGGATTTATCCCAAGGATACAAGGATGGTTCAACATCCGAATATCAATCATTGTAATCCAACACATCAACAAAAAGAAAAATAAAGAACATATGATCATATCAAGATGCTGAGAAAGCATTTGACAAAGTGCAATGTCCACTTATGATAACAGCCCTTGAAATCCTTGAGATAGAAGGAACATACCTCAACATAATAAAAGCCATATACGAAAAACCCACGGCCATGATTATCCTCAACTGTGAGAAGCTGAAGGCCTTTCCCCTAAGTACAGGAACAAGGCAAGGGTGTCAACCTCACCATTACTTTTCAATGTAATACTGGAAGTCCTCGCCAGAGCAATTAGACAAGAGAAAGACATTCAAAGGATCCAAAGAGGAAAAGAAGAAATTAAACTGTTTCTATTTGCAGACGATATGATAATATATATACAAAACCCTAAAAACTCCATAGCAAAACTACTCAAAATAATAGACCAGTTCAATAAAGTAGCAGGATACAAAATCAATGCCCAAAAGTCAGTAGCATTCCTCTATGCAAACATAGAATCTGAAGAAGAAGAATTTAAGAGATCCATTCCCTTCAAAATCAAAACCAAAAAAATCAAATATCTGGGAATAAATCAACAAAAGACATAAAGGACTTATACAAAGAAAACTATAAAACACTGTTGAAAGAAATAGAAGACACAAGAAAATGGAAAGGATCCCTTGCTCATGGATTGGAAGGATTAACATTATCAAAATGGCAGTCCTACCAAAAGCAATTTACAGATTCAACGCTACTCCAACAAAAATCTGAATGACATTCTTCCAAGAAATAGATCGACTACTGATGAAATTCATATGGAACGACAAAAAACCTCGCAAAGCTAAAGCTCTCCTAACTAAAAAGAAAACGGAGGAATTTCACTCCCTGATTTCAAATTATACTACAATTCCATAATGATTATAACAGCATGGTACTGGAACAAAAACAGACACAAAGACCAATGGAACCGAATAGAATACCCAGAATTAAAGCCGCATATCTATGAACAACTATTCTCTGACAAAGGAGCAAAGAAAATGCAGTGGAACAAGGACAGTCTATTCAATAAATGGTGCTAGGAAAACTGGACAGCCACATGCAAAAACAATGAAGCTAGACTACTACTTCACACCCTGCACAAGTCAACTCAAAATGGATAAAAGACCTGGATGTAAGACCTGAAACCATAAAATTTATGGAGGAAAATATAGGCAAAACTCTACATGACATACATCTCAGCAAAATCTTGAAAGACATATCCCACAAAGCGAAGGAAGTGAAAGACAAGATAAACAGATGGGATTACATCAAAATAAAAGGCTTCTGTACAGCAAAAGAGACATTAACCAAAACTAACAGACACCCTACCAACTGGGAAAAGATCTTTGCACACAATACATCCGATAAAAGACTGATAACAAAAATTCACAAGGAACTCACACAATTCAACATAAACAAAGGCAATAACCCAGTCAAAAAATGGGCAGAAGAGGTAAAAAGATACTTCTCCAAAGAAGCAAAGCAAATGGCCAACAGGTATATGGAAAAATGTTCAACATCACTTATAATGAAGGAAATGCAAATCAAAAGCACATTGATATACCACCTCACACCTGTGAGGATGACACACATTAAAAATACAGGCAACAACAAATGTTGGAAAGGATGTGGAGAAAAAGGAATTCTTCTACACTGCTGGTGGGAATGTGAACTGGTCCAACCACTATGGAAAGCTGTATGGCGATTCCTCAAACTGCTAAACATGGAGCTTCCATATGATCTAGCAATACCACTTTTGGGAATCTACCCAAAGGACACAAAAACACTAATCCAAAAGGATACATGCACCTGTATTTTCATTGCGGCACTGTTCACAATAGCAAAGGTATGGACGCAACCCAGATGTCTAAAAATAGTGACTGAATCAAGAAGATGTGGTACATATACACAGTGGAATACTATTCAGCATTCAAAGAAGATAAACATATGCAATTTGCAGCGACATGGATGGAATTAGAGGGGATCATACTCAGTGAAATAAACCAGAAAGAAGGAGAAAAATATCAAATTGTTTCACTTATAACAGGACTATTAAGAAACCAAATAGGAGAGAGACACTTGGGGAGAGGGCCGGGGCGATGGGAGGACAACAGCACAAAATGGAGTAGAAAAGACTACAAGGGAGCACAGAGATGGATCACGGGTGAATTGGTGTTGGGTTACCCAAGGGGAATACAAAATGTACAAGTCATAACACTAAAAATATATATATCTGAAAAAAATGTGTCTCTTGGTTGCAAGTTGGTTTCCTGTGCTTGTGCCCATCAGCCTTATTCTTGGAATTGCCTGATTATAAACATTGCTGTTGTGCCATTTGGATTCATGGTAAGGTAAGACTGATATATGGCATTCATATGCTATTTTATACCTTACCTAAATGCTATTATGCTTTTTAATATTGAAAATAAATGATTAGTGATGTTGATGCAACCATAAAAACATATGACTGATAAATGACCACAGTTACATAAAAGGAAGTATTGATAAAGTACTAGCACTAAAACTTTACTTATAGCACTCATTTAACCTTGCTATAACCCTTTTATCATCCCTAAAATGAGGATAGTAAAATATATTAGAACTTGTCAAGTTCATTGGGATAACATGAAAATGAAAGTCCTTTTAAATGGTAAAACATGGTATGAATTTTTCATGGCAATAACTCATTAATTTGTTACTTTAATTCAGATTATATTGTGTATACCATTCATCTGACCATTAGTATGGAGACAAGATGAGTTTCCATTTTTTGGGAATTGTTAGACATTCAAATCATCAGGCCTACCAGAGACTTGTGAATTGATGACTGCTAGTGGGGCCCTGTCATTCTTGTTTTTTAACAAACTCTTGAGATGATTCTGTGATTTGAGAGTTACTTAGATGTAGAGCTGTGCTGAGGTGCAGTAACATTGGCAGGATAATGAATTGGGGGCTGTTGTGTTATGGGCTGATCAGGAACTCGGAGTCCATGAGTCTAATAGGTAAGGGCAGGAGCACCAGCTTGCAGCAGGTCTTATTTAATTGACATTATATGGTCTGAGAGAGCAGGCCCTTGGTGATGAATGTCAAGAAGGAAGGAAACTTCAGTCATCCGGGACACAATAAGTGCTCCTCAACTGCTCCTTGTACAGTTGTTTGTTCAGAGGCTAGATATGCTGCACATTCTCTTAATCATCTGAGGTCTAGGCCTTGGGTAGCCAGAGTAATCTGATAAAAGTATGTTGATGGCCAAAGCCTCAGAACTGGAATGCCATTGAGGCAGGTATGGTGTGTGTGTTTGTGTGTGAGTATGTGCATGTGTGTGCACAGCCGGGCAGATAGTAGTGCACACACCTTTGAGGTTGACATGTTTGGTGCTCCCAGAAACTGACTGTGGTGTAGTTGCTGAGAGGCTATGAGGCTAGTTGGCTTCCTTGTCTTGCATGGTTCAGACAGTACTTCCTGCAAAATTTTTAAAGAACTGCAAAAACTGTGATGGGCAGTGGGGTCAGAAGCTCTGATTCAGAATGTCACTGCCATTATTACACTGTGGGAGTCGCCTTGCTGGACCCTCTAGGTACCTTGTGTGCTGTGGGGCTTCCTAGAACATGTCTCACTGGGCCCTAGTGTGTGGCTCACATATCTTGTCAGCCATATCAGATTTCTACTATTTCTAGAATACATAAAATTATATTTTTAAAAATGAACTAAATTAGGTACAGAAAACATAAAGAAAGAAATAATTAAAACCATGGGTTTATACAGTTGGAGGAATAAAAAAGGGAGAAACCAGGCCCCTTCCAACCATATTTACCAGTATAACTTCTTCTTGAGTCTAATCTGTAAGTATAATCTATACTTAGCAAATCCTAGCCCACCTTCATGTGGTTAGCCCACGTGCCCCCCTTCTCCACCTCAGGAAGTGACAAAGCAGCACATTTGTTGGAATCATGTTATATAAGCTCTGTTATACAGAGGCCAATTTATGTGGTAAAATTCTCCCTAAGGAAATTAAAAGATATAGAAATTATTGCTGCTTTTAAAATTTTCATTTGGGTACAAGAATACTAAAACTCTCCAACTTCTTGGTTTCCCTTCATTCCTTATCCTCTGTCTCAGCCTCTGGTACTGATCTCTCAAGAAAGAAGTTCAAGTGACTGCTTTTTATGGTTATGTTTGGAAGCATAATAGACAGTTATTCATGTCCTTAAAATGAGACTTTAAGAAACACTTTCTGATTTTGCTGTTCAAAAGAGCAAAAACATGCTCTGCTGCAGTTCAGGGTAGGAACCACTGAAGTCACATTTACTCAGGAGCATGGGGTGACCTGCTACCAGTGTGCTCTCTAGGTGATTTTCTATCTCCACTGCGCCCTCTTCTCAAGGAAAATCACTTTCTCCAGTAAAATTCTCCAAGATATTTTGTTGACATAAAGGAAGGTGAGCAGTGTGTCTTTAAAGAGTTTACTGCATTATTATGAAGATAAGAATCTATGTTTAAGTGCAGTTGGATCATTTTTTAGGGAGAACTTAGAGAAGGTGGAAATAAGCTCTCAGTGCTATAAAAGTATTATTGTTTGGTCAATTATGAAGTATAGCATTTGGTTCATGATGAGACTATATTGTGTATGTTACTTAGAATAATAAGTGATCATAATTTATTTTTAGAGACTGATCTAAATTTTTGCATGCCTTCTGCCATCGAGGCAAGGATATGGCCTGTTGTTCCTGATGATGCCCCTTGTATCCATCCCATCCTTGACCAGAACGCTGGAGCTTAAGCCTCTTGGCACCTCTCAGTTGAAGTTCACTTGAAGAACTGTTGCATTCAAATTGGCTTAATTGGGACCAAAGCTATCAGAAGAACCCTAGTTATTGTTCCAATTAGTGATTTTTATCTTACAACTTCAAAGCAAGTTTGTTTGTTTTTTTTTTTTTTTTTTACTCGCATATAAGGTGTAGAACCTACTCTTAGATGAGGGATTAAGCTCACTAGCTGGTCAGGTTTGCGCTGTTGTTTAATTACCAGTTGAGCCCCAGTTTCTCATCAGTTGATAAATACAGCTCTCACCTGGAAAATATACAATACTCATTTGATTTATTTCATTTGTAACAAATCTTACAGACTACAATTTGTATTTTTTAAATGCTGTTTTTCTTAAGAGGTCTTTTCATTGGCATTTCTGGTAAAGCAGACCTCGTAAGTCAAGAACATTAAAATACAGCCTCATCTTTAATAATTACATTTTTTTTCTCTGAGTTTGTGGTCGGAGCTTGCCTTAGATCCATAAATACTGCAGGGTCTCAGGTGAGTATCCAGGCTTTCCTTGCATGCACACAGGCAGGTAGTGAAACAGGGCGGAAGGACACAATTGCCTAGGCTCTGAGACAGCAGCCACCAAAAAGCCCCAAAAGGCCCAAAACAACAAAGGACAGTGCCTGATTAGAGCCTCCCTGTTGGTGCAGCAGTTAAGCACTGCGCTGTGGAGCTGTCGGCAGCAGTGATGTGAGTTCGACGCCCAGCTGGGGAGATTCCCACATGGCACGGCAGACCTCTCCTGCCTTGCCCGCTGCTCCACTCAGCAATGGGTTTCGGTTGATCTGCCTGTTCTGCTCCGCACTCTGTCTCTGGTGAACCTCTCGCTACCCGATGCCTCTGGCCTGTACCCCCAGCTTGTATTCATAAGTAAATAAATCTTTAAAAAAGAAAGGACAGTGCCTGATGAGAGTTCAGGTCACTGTCTGTGGGTTCTCACACGCATGCACAATTGCAAGAGACTGCAGGCTACAGGCACATCAACAATAAACATGAGGTTTATTTTACAAACGGGGGAAACAGAGAGCTTACAGCATCCTCAAGTGGCAGCTACCTCACCCAGAACACATCGGTGATGGTAGCTCTTTGTGAGGTATTGGGTTAGACCAACAAACAGCTCTTTGAGACACCAGACACAGGGCCTCTGGGGCTCCTTTCAGGCAACGTCAGAGACAGAATCAGAGGCCCAGTCTCTGCAGAGTCCTTCAGCTTCTCTTCCTGCTCAGAGGGCGGCTGCTGGATGCTGCTTTTCTTCTTCCTTGGAGGCCAGGAACGGACTTCTTTCTTCTCTCTTTGGAGTCTGGAACCATCGTCTTTCTTCTCCTGGGGGCTGGTGTTGTTGTTGTCTTCTGTTCTTCTCTTCAGGGACCTCCTTCTCTCTCTTGGGCTGGCGTCCTCTCTTTTTTTCCTTCTTTTCCCCCCTTTTTCCCCAGGTCCCTCCGATCCTGGTTTATATTCTCATTTAGGGTACCATCCACAAGTTTCATTGGACCATTTTTCAACCCTGAGCTGATTGGACCTACCCATCAGCTCCTAGCACCTGATTGGTCCATTCAAAATGGCAGTTACTGGCAGGAGCAACTGCCACAACTGCTCTTGGAGCAGCGGGGTAAAAGGCACCACCGCTCCTGCCAGCTCCCACTGCAAAGGCAGTTTTGTTCCGGTAACACCACTGCTAAGGCAGCTTGGTTCTGGTAACAGTAGCAGGATAGTTTTTTTTTTTTTTTTAATTAATTGAAATACATTTCACATAGAGCATTATGTAAATTTAAGGTGTATAACATGTTATTATTTGATGCATTTAGATATTATAATATATGTATATAATTACCATTGTAATGGTAGCTGTAACACCATCCTTTTATATAATTATAAATTTTGCCTTATTGGTTGGAATAATTGAGTCAAATCTCTTACCAATTTTTGTCATTATGACACAGTATTGTAGTTTCTGTTCACTAAACTGTCCATTAGATTTCTAGAACTTATTTACTATTAGTTGAAAGTTTTCACCCTTAATATCTTTTCTAGCTCTCCAACCTCCACCTCCCCACTTTAGCCCCCTCTCCCCTCCACCCTAGCACCCAGTCCCTGGTAACCACCATTTTATTCTGTTTTTGTGAGTTTGGCTTTTTTAGATTCCACATATAAGTGTTATCATACAGTGCTTGTATTTCTTTCTTGACTTACCTTTGTAAGACCTCAAAACAGTCTGTCCATATTGTCATAAATGGCGGGACTGTATGTTCTTTACTATGGTTTTTTTTCAATGCCCCCTGGGTGGAGGTGTGTGTGCCTCTTATATGGCCTCAGCAAGTCTGTTTCTTGTTTTCCTGGAATATGTCTGTTCTGTGTATAACACAACACTTGTAGCAAAAGAAGGAGTCCACAAATGTTTGGGGCATTGTAGGTTAAATAAGAATTATCAGGTTTTTCCTCCTTCCCCTCAATGATGGACCTCTGCAGGCCTACACACATGCCCGAAGGCGGGCACCTGGGGTAGGGTGTGGGCATGTGTGAGTGGGCACAACTGGGCCAGAGACTGGACTTACAAGCAGAGGAAGAGCAGTAGTAGCAGCAGCAGCAGAGAACAGAGTGCAGAGCAGAGGACTGTTTGTGGTGCAGCAGAGAGGCCACAGGACGCTGCCAGAGAATCTGAGAAAGTAAAGATTCGTTGGGGGCTGGGAGGCCTGCCAGCCTCCCGGCACCCAGGCCCCATTGCCTGCCCTGTACCTGGTTGCCTCTCTATAAGAGACCATTAAAAAGCCATCGAGGGCTCCAGGACTCCTTCCCTTTATACCCATCTGTGCAGCTCCATTGAGAACCTCTGCTCCTTGGTGTCTTTTCTTGCCACTACAGGCATGATACCTGTGTAACTTTTCTTCTGCTAGAAAATCCGGATCAGGGAAGGCATCAATACATATTTATGCTTAAACTTCTGGGGCACTGAGCTTTATAATGAACTATGGAAAAATCTGCCCCATTATCACATTTACAGGGATAACATCTGCCTCGCCCTCTTTAGGTACCATGTTGACAAAGCCAACATGCCATAGGAGAAGAGGGACACTTCCTTATTTCTGTCCTTTTCAATAAGTTCCCTTCCCTCAATAGGGAAATGTTACTATTAAATTCTCCCAGAGATTTAAATAAATGTGCATGAACACCTATTTGTACCCCCCCCTTTTTTTGACAGATGGCAGCATACTAACATACTGCTCTGCGCTTGACAAGCATGTTTACTGTGCCCACCTTTCCCTGGCAACTTAGGAAGTCTCCTTTCTAACACCATGTTGTAACATATGAGCACATAGTGATACCCTCATTTAGACATTCCCCTCTGGGTGGACTTTTGGGCTGTTTCTTTTACTTATGAAAGTCACTCTTAATGTATATGCCATTTTGCACATGAAATACATGTCTTCAAAGTTCTGTTCCTCTTCTTACTTTAGGAAAGGGCAAACGACATAACTGTATAGCCTCAATGTCTAGAAGATGTAGTGTATTTTCCTAGAATCTGTTTTCCACTACTTCAATGTAAATATCTTAATATTAAATAAATTGACTTGTGTACAACTCTGGACTGTTAGTTATTGAGTTAGTTATATAGTAATAGAGATTGCCTCCAATCGCTTGTAAAGATTAGAATGGATTACCTACTTTATTAACCTCTATACTAAAAACCTTGTTCTTCTAGGCATGGAGAGAAAAACAGGTAAAAGGCTAGGAATGGCAATGTTGATTGAATCGTGGCAAAAAAGGAACTGTTTGGTTCACTTCTTGTGTATGTTCCATAAGATGCTGAAGGATATGTAAAAGAGTATTTTACACACAGAGTTTTTGATATATAGTAGTGGGAACGCTAACAGTGTACCTATTAAAATGGAGACTGACAGGCTCCCCTTTCCCTCTTAATCTCAGAAGGCTCAGTTGGTCAGCAGTGTTTCCTAGCTCATAACTATTTTTCTTCCTCAGTTCATTCACCTTGTTTCTTTCTATTACTCATTATGTAAATGAGTCCCTGATACCCTGTTGGGTCTTTGACCCCTTTGAGCTCAGTTGGCTTTTCTATAAAGTGGGTATAATTTACCTCCCAGACTGTGATGAAGATAAAAAAGACTTTATTAGGAAACTTGGTTTTCTTTGCCTTTTTTTCCCCAATGTTCACACCCTGCACAAAAGTCAACTCAAAATGGATAAAAGACCTGGATGTAAGACCAGAAACCATAAAATGTATAGAAGAAAATATAGGCAAAACTCTACATGACATACATCTCAGCAAAATCTTGAAAGACACATCCCTCAAAGCAAAGGAAGTAAAAGACAATATAAACAGATGGGATTATATCAAAATAAAAAGCTT
>PVIJ01022699.1:0-15576 GCA_004024925.1 Scalopus aquaticus
CTTTGAATGCTGAATAGTATTCCATTGTGTATATGTACCACATCTTCTTGATCCAGTCATCTATTTTTGGACATCTGGGTTGCTTCCATACCTTTGCTATTGTGAACAGTGCCACAATGAACATACGGGTGCATGTATCCTTTTGGATTAGTGTTTTTGTGTCCTTTGGGTAGATTCCCAAAAGTGGTATTGCTGGGTCGTATGGAAGTTCCGTGTTTAGCAGCTTGAGGAATCGCCATACGGCTTTCCATAGTGGTTGGACCAATTCGCATTCCCACCAGCAGTGTAGAAGAGTTCCTTTTTCTGCACATCTTTTCCAGCATTTGTTGTTGCCTGTATTTTTAATGTGTGCCATCCTCACAGGGGTGAGGTGATATCTCATAGTGGTTTTGATTTGCATTTCTTTGATTATAAGTGATGTTGAACATTTTTTCATGTATCTGTTGGCCATTTACTTTTCTTCTTTGGAGAAGTGCCTTTTTAGCTCTTCTGCCCATTTTTTCACTGGGTTATTGGTTTTGTTTTTGTTGAGTTGTGTGAGTTCCTTGTAAATTTTTGTTATCAGTCCTTTATTGGATGTATTGTGTGCAAAGATCTTTTCCCAGTTGGTAGAGTGTCTGTTTGTTGTGGTTAATGTCTCTTTTGCTGTACAGAAGCTTTTTATTTTGATGTAATCCCACCTGTTTATCTTGCCCTTCACTTCCTTCACTTTGGGGGATGTGTCTTTGAAGATTTTGCTGAGATATATGTCGTGTAGAGTTTTGCCTATATTTTCTTCTAAACCTTCTTATGCTTTGAACTCTACATATTTTGAGCATGGTATTTTCTGAATTAGATCACAATCCAACCTGTAAGAACTTGCCTTATTTTTTTTTTTTCATTTTGAAACACTAGTAACAATGTGAAAATAAGGTCTTCAAATCTTTGCCATCTCTTAAATTTCTTACTATTGTACTGAAAAAAGGAAATTTTCCTCCATATTATAGCGCAAACACATGGCATGAAATGTGAATTCTTAGGCAATACCGTTTTTATTTATTTATTTTAATTTTATTTTTAAATGGATACAAGCTGGGGTGTAGGCCCGAGGTGTGGGGTGGTGAGAGGTTTCTCCACAGACAGAGCGGGGAGCAGAACAGCCAGATCTACTGAAATATATTGCTGAGGGGAGCAGCGGGCAAGGCAGGAGAGGTCTGCTGCACCATGTGGGAATCTCCCTGGCTAGACATCGAACTCACACTGCTGTGACTCTGGATAGCTTCATAGTGCTGTGCTTACCCCGTTGTGCTACCAGGGAGGCCCGGCAGTACCATTTTTAATAGGACAGAATAATCTAGGTTCAGCCAGAAGAGAAAATACTTCCAAAAGGGGTGGGGGGAGACCCACAGGGACATTAAAAATAGTTCCTCAAAATAAGACACATTTCTTGACCAAAGATTTGGCAAGAATTCAGACTTGGCAAAACTATTTTGATTAGGTAGAATGTTATTTTCTGAGTAATACAGACCTACCAAGTTTATATTTTGTAAGGAGAGAGAGAGACAGAGAGAAAGAGGGAGAGAGAGAGAGGTGTGTGTGTGTATGTGTGTGTGTGTGTGTGTGTGTGTGTGTGAAAGAGAGAGAGAGAGAGAGAGAGAGAGGGAGAGAATCATCATATTGTTGTCTCAAAGGGATATGCTACACAGTTTATTTATTACAGTTGCATTCACTTTCTGAAGAACTCAGTGTAAATATGTGTGGAAAACCATCAAAGTGTTCTCTGCAAAAGTCCAAAAACTAATAACTTTTGGATGGTGCAGTTTAACTTCAGGTACAAAATGTATAGTCATTTGGCCAAGTTGCCAAGTTACAACTGCCATCTAAATGGTCTAATAAATTATATCAGTTGAAGAGGTTTTTAAAAAATTGACTGTCAATAGCTTCTTAGGTGTTCCATTTCTAGTGTTCTAAAACTTAGTATTTAACTTGAGAATGGCTTATCAATTGTGGTCTTTAAACAGTGCCTCTGAGTCTAGGAAAGGTACAGCATGTGGACTCATCTTAAATACCAGTTCCAATCTTTGAGAGAGAATGCCTGCAGATTTGGTGAGAAAAATGTATTGGGATCTAGAAGTAATATCTGTAATTGTTAGAGTGTTTGCGACAGTAATAATACACATGCCAGACATTTTCCATCCCTCATCTAAAAATTTACACTCAGTTGTGCAAGCTTGTTATTTTAACAGCTGATTTACAGATGAAAACCTGCAAGACATTGTTCTAGGTTCTAGCTAATTCAAGATGGTTTAAATCTGTGCTGCCCAATATGGTAGCCATCAGCTAAATGTGGGAATTGAGCACTTGAAATGTGTGGCTAGTTCAAATTGAGGTATACCCTAACTGCAAAACATGTATATGGGATTTCAAAGGCTTAGTGTGAAAAAATATATGTAAATGTCTCATTAATATTTTTATATTGTTCCATGTTGAAATGATAATCGTTTGTATATGTCAGGTTAAATAAACTATATCATTAAAATTAGTTTTACCTATTTCTTTTTACTTTGTAAAAATGTGGCTACTAGAGAACTTAAAATTACATAGGTGGCTTACATTTCTGGCTCAGATTATATTTCTGTTGGACTGTGCTGGCCTAAATTAACATGTCTTCTCTTTTTTTCATTTGCTCTAATGTTAAATATTTTAAAACTTAAAGACAGATTGTGGTTTCTTTTCTATAAATCTGTAGAAAGAATCTTTTTTTCCCAAAATATTTAACTTATTTTCCAGGCTACTTTATGCCTTTGGGCCTTTACTCTCACTTCTTCTATTTGGAATACCAACTCTTACCAACCCACTGACTTTATTTTTAAGGCTGTCTCAAGTATCACCATGACGTAAAACCTAAAATTAAGGACAATATTTTGTGCTGCCTTGATGTCTGGTGAGATTGGAAGTGCCTCTAGTGTCCTAACCCCAAGTTTCCCCTCCTACTCTGCTTCTATAGATAAGATCCTCAAGCCAAATGGCCTTCTTTTCAGGGAACTAAGCACAATTCCTTTTTATTTCTAAGTAGTGGTTTCAATTTCCTGCTAGCCACAGAATTGTTAATCAAGTCAATCACATACTTTTGTGGGAACCAGGGGTTACCTAACCCTTTTTGGTACAATCAAGTCTGCTTCTCACAGTGGCCGGTGTTCACTTTGTTCCAGAGTACAAACCCCTTTATGCCCTGTATGACAGCTAGTACCCACTCACCCAAGATAAGAGCATATGTGAATATACCCATAAACTTTAGTCAATATCCTCAGTCTAGAGGTGTCCTATATTCAGTCATCTCTATAACTGTGGAGGAATCTCTGCAATAATCACCAATTGGGTGAATGGGAGAGGATGCGAACAGTTGCTTCCTCTCATAAACCTTTCCTCACCTCTCTTCCAAGGTAGAGCTGTCTGTTCCCTTCCTCTGTAATTTCACTGTCTATTATATATCATTCTGTTTTAGGAACCAGGCCACTTATTTGCACTAACTATATACTTTTTTATCCTTCTCTTGGAAACTGAAAGCTGATTGAAAGTAGCAACAATTTCTCATGTGTTTCATATTTCTGGCTCTAAGAATAGTGCCTGCTATGTAGTAGATGCTCAGTAAATATTTGATGGATGAGTGAATTTTGAAAACTGTTGAATAGTTGAGATTGGCTTTAGCAATTCCCTACTTTGATTCCTTGGTCATTATGTATGTGTGTGCATAAAACTCACGGAACTTTTTGGTGGTATATCAGAACTATTGTGATCAACTTAGTCAAAATCGGCCATAGATGTGAGTGCATCCTTATCCAGTCTCTGTCTAAAAGTAAAATCAAACACAAATTCCACCTTTGTTCTAGTTACCTTCAGACTGTGGGTGTGTGTGTGCATGTGTAAATGAATGCAGAAACATAGGTATTCTAGGTATACTTGTAGAAAAAGGGTGAGCTGGGGAATAAATTTACAGAACCTTCATATAAATATGATTAGCCACAATCTGCCTTTGAGGAAAGCATGATTGAAGTGAACAGATATTTTTTTAAATTTAAGAACAAGGAAAATGCTCAGTGTGATTAGGGATAATGCTAACCTGCTTGAGAAGAGAGTAAGTCCTTGTCAGTGGAGTAGAAAGTCCTGTAATACATGGGTATTTAATGGGAGAACAACAAGAAGAATATAGCCTCATCCATCGAGCTAGCTGAATCCAGGGCAGATGGCAAACTGGGACCTGTAACTAAATAGCTTTTGCAAGACTATGTCTTACTCTCAAGCCACCGTGGCACCTACACTACAGGGACATTAGGAGCCACGCATCTGTGGGTCGAAAGGGTCATGCTGAATCATTCTGCAGCCTTTCTGTAAACCCCTTCCAGGATCAGACATCTGGTCTCCCACTGCTCCTCCACAGACCATGCCCAGAAGATAGGAAGGGCATCCAAGGCCAAGCTCACTGCCGCGCTGCTATTTCTCAGCTCTCTCAAGTGTTCCCATTTGAGTGAATAGTGATGGCATCTTGTCATTTTGCAACCTCGTTTGCTCCTATCACTTATATGAACAGCTGAACTCTCAAATTAATAAATGACTACAAGGGACCAGGGAGATGGATCACGGGTGAATTGGTGGTGGGCTACCCAAGGGGAATACAAAATGTAAAAGACATAAATGACAGTAATAAAAAAAAAAAGAACTTACAAAGCAAAATAAAATAAATAAATAAATAAATAAATAAATGACTATCAATTTAAAACAATTGAAATTCTAATATAAAATATTGTGATTTGGTTAACCACATTTTAAAAGATGGCTTATTAAAAAAATGTTGGCCCACTACCCTAGTTAGAGAGGACTTTTTTTTCCTCATCATTTTATGTATTTTTGATGTAGGATTTTCCTATCCTTTATGTAATTATTATAATAGTAATAGCAGCTTTTTATCACATCCCTAAATTTTTCTGAAATATGGCTAGTCTCTGACTAAGTCTCACTTACTGTTTTCTAATGGAGCTTGCTCTTGCCACTGGAATCGTACAGGAGTGAGGATGTGGCAAACCAATAAACACATCCCAAAAGCCAAGAGGGCTTACGTGGCTGGGCCCTCCTCTCATCAAGTTGCAGCACCAAAACAGCCCATTTCACTGATATTCATGGCCTCTGGCCTTGAGCCTCTTCAGAGTTCAGAAGCCAGAATTCACGGTTTACATATCGCAGCTTCAGTTTATATCTCAGCCTGCAGACTGTCCTCCATTTAGAATTAAATTAACTTAAAAAGAGAGTGCAAGGACCTTGTTTAAAAATCTGTTTGGTTTGCCCGGTGATTTAATTTTCAGTCCGGATTTGATTTGGCCTCCCTGTTAGATAGTGTCTGCTTTTCATTTGCCGAGTGTTGTTCCCGAGGTCCCAGGACATAGCAGGAGGCTGCCAGAAGAACAACAATAGATCTTGGATGCCAGGCCCCATGCATACTTTCTGTGTTCAGAGTCACCGGACTGGCCTCTTGGCCAGCTGCTGTTGCCCTGGCTTCCAGGAGGAAGGCATGCTTTCTGCTCTGCAAAGTGTCTTGCATTATTTTTTAAACATTTTGCCTTTGATCCATGCCCAAGTACCACACATTTTTCCTCCTTAATTTTTAAACCCACGTACACTTCAAGGGAAATTGAATCCATATGTTTCTGATTCATTTACACACAACTCATCAAAATGTTGTTTTAAAAGAACTAAAGGCAAATCCCACAGGGCTGAGCGGGTTTCAGGCTTGGCTGAAGGCTCTCCCTTCTCTGGTCAGGGTGGGTGTGAGTGCACCAGTGCTCGTGAAATAGGAGCCCTCACACTTCCCAGAATTAGCACCGAAGAGCACCACAGATAGACCGTGGTGACTTCTTAGCTTGCAGTCAGCTTTCATTTGCACAGCTGCCTCCGCTTGCGCTTCCTTTAGTCTGGACTGTGAAGAAAACCAACAGGAGAAGTCTCTCTTTACATTGTCCTAGCTAAATCTGAATGGTCAAAAATCTGCTAGATGTCCATTTATATATATTTTTCTGCCAGATCACAAATTCATAAAAATATGGAGCCAGCAGGGATTCTGCAAAATCATTCTGCCTTCAAACAGGTCTCACAAAACTCCTAAACAAATGGCCAAGATATCCTAACAGTGGCCACAATTATTGTTATATAGCAAAGATTGGTTCTTACTACCTTTTAGGTAATTCTGACTCAAACTCAACAACTATCCATGGCAGTGATTTTTGTGAAATTTAGATATATGCACAAGGTTTGTATGCTTGCCCTCAACTCAATTCTTGAAGTTCCACTAGTTCTTAGATAATGAACTGTGAAATTGTCCCATTGTGCCGTTTGATTCCCAATAACCATTGAAACGAGCGTGGAGACTGGCAGGGCAAACAGCAAGGAGGGGCTTTATCTGTGGTTAAAAACTGTTTTTGCCTGAATTGATCAGGAAGCTCAGTTGGAAAGGTTGAAAAAACTGTCCACATCTATACATTCCACCATGAAAATTTCTACGGCAATCATACCATAAATAAGAGCATTTGGGATTCCATTCTGCCATTGCTAATGCAGAGAATAGGAATACCAGATGTTGTGTGCACTGTCGGAGAGGCTGATGAGGTGGCTGTGATGTACAAAGGTGAGGAGGAATTACTAAATCTCCACTGGGGCTCAGGGCTCCGAAAGCAGGTGCATTTGCTAATTGGCAGAGAGGGCCCCCAAACACGGTCGTCCCTGACCGGTACCCTGGAAGAATGAATGAACTTTCCAATAGATGTTTTGATTAATGTCAAATGATGTAACATCTCTGAAATGGAAGAGCCTCATTAATATCAAGAACTGTTTGTTGGCACCAAAATGGCATCAGGCATTCAGTTAAATTCCTGATCTCCCCAGAGACAACGAGTCTGCCCAACTTGCCTGGGGGTTTTGACTCCGTAGTCTTTCTGCACATGAAACAAGTGAATCCTGGCACTCACACTTGGATGGTCTTATAACCCCTGACAGATGTTTCTTTGCAAAAACATGTGGTCTCAACATTCCCTGAAACCCTTAAGTGTATGATGTCCTTTCCCTCTTTGAACTTTCTCCACCTTGTGTATTCTCTCACTTTACTAAACCCTATTCAGAGGACTCTGCTGAGCTGCACTCTTCCAAAATAACATGATATGAATGTGTTCAGGGATTTTAAACAACTTGTTATCCTTATTTTTATTTTTTTTTCTCATTTACTTATGTGTTAGAACTGCTTAGTGGTCACAAACTATTCCTCTGGGTGACTCTTTTGTGGCATCCTATTATTATCTGAATTTATTTTGATGGGTTGGTTGGTGTAGCTAAAAATAAGTATTCAGGGGGACATACCATAAGAGCACACTTTGTTTAGTCTTTAGAAGGCAGCTTTTAAATTCAACTGAAGCACTTAACAACCTGTTGGAAATGAAACACATTCATTTCTAAGTAGCCACAACCTGGATAAAGTAAATTATTTTCATAAAACCAACTATAATTAGGGTAGATGTAGGCATGGGACTTGTGTCCTAGCCTTTCTTTTGGAGAGAACTACTAATAAAAAACATTGTGGTTGTGGGAACACTGGTAACAACACCTGAAGGGGGGCATCCCCTGCCCCCCAAATACAAACAACTATGTAAACCAATGTTATTTCCATAAGAAAGTTAAGAAAAAATTAGCACCCGCCACCTCTGGTGTTCTGATGAGTGCCTGACCCTCTGCTTAGCACATCATTTACATTATCATATTAGATCAAGACAGCCAGGTGAAGTGGGTATTATCCCATATCTCCTAGACAGATGGGGACACTGAAGCTCACAGGAGTTGGGTCCAACTGTTTATCCAAAACAACAGAGTGAATAAAAGGAAGAATAATTCAGGTCCAAGCTGGTATGATTACAAAGCCAGCGGAGAAGTGAAAAATAAAAATGAAATAAAATTAAGTGGTCTTAGAATAGTAAGTAGTACTCTTCACTATATTTTATTTGAAAACATTGCATAGGAAAAAGGTGTTTTGCATAGGTCAGGTATTCTGCTTCTTAGGTAAAAGCCAAGATAGAGTTCAGTTGACACCTCCTCTGTGATGTCCTCCCTGATCTTCAGGTACACCTTCTCTTTCCCTTTGCAAAGTGACCTCCTCTTTCTATCATACCCTCTCAGGACTGTATTGTTATTCTTTTTTTTAAAAGCTTTATTTATTTATACATACAAGCTGGGGTACAGGCCAGAGGCGTGGGGCGGCGAGAAGATTCACCAGAGACAGAGTGGGGAGCAGAACAGGCAGATCAGAAATACACTGCTGAGGGGAGCAGCGGGCGAGGCAGGAGAAGTCTACCACACCATGTGGGAATCTCCCTGGCTGGGCGTCGAACTCGCTGCCGACAGCTCCACAGTGCAGCTCTCAACTGCTGCGCCACCAGGGAGGCCCTGTATTGTTATTCTTATATATTTCTTTGTGCCAGACCATAATGCCCACCAAAGAAGGGGCTGTGTGATCTGCTATTCCTCGTGCCTGGCATGGTGCTTGGCATGGAATGGGTGCTTCTCAGTGACTGTGTAGTGAATGGGAGTATTGGAGAAGTTATCAATCACCCACGGTGCATGAAGGCCGTGGAGAAGAAAGAACGGATGTGTTTTTGGTGTTAAATAAACAGGACTTTAGAGCTGATTAGACTGGGAACTTTCATGAGATGGTAGTCAGTGAGGAACACTTATGAGTAGCTTGACATAATAATTTTTTACATTTCAAAAACCACTTTGGGCCTCCCTGGTGGCACAATGGATTAAGTCTCAGCACTATGAAGCTATCCAGAGCCACTGCAGCACGAGTTTGATCCTGGGCCATGGAGATTCCCATATGGCATACCAGACCTCTCCTGCCTCACCCGCTGCTCCCCTCAGTAGTTTATTTCAGTTGATCCACCTGTTCTGCTCCTCGCTCTGCCTCTGGTGAATCCTCTCACCACCCCACACCTCTGGCCTGCACCCCAGTTCTTGTATGCATGAATAAACAAATCTTTAAAAAAAAAACCACTTTGTAAGTAATGTGGAGGATTATTTAATGGAAAAGAGGAATTAACAAATTCACATGTTTCTTAAATTTCCATTTAAAGGACAAATGTTCACAGGGATCTTGCTTTTGACACATTATTTTTAACATAATTTTGCATGAATACAATAAATGCTTACAGTTTTATATTTCTTAACAGTTCAAATGCAGATGGAAGATCAAACCAAATTCACAAATGAAGTATAAACCAAAGTAAAAAAATCTGAACCACTCTATTAATTCAATAACATTAAGTGACTGATGATGTTTTAATGAAACTCGAATAATATCCACAATATGATTCTGACCTGATGACCAGAATGCACATTCGTCCTGCTGGTAATACTGGGACTTTGTGTCCAGTAGCATGGATGCTGCTAGTCTACTGCTGTTGTGAGAAGACAGGGGTTTCTCCTAACTGGGACACATAGACTGACCTTCACATAGCCAAAGTGTGTTGGGTTTGGTGAATATGCGACATCTTCTTGATCCAGGGCACACTTGTCAAAGCGCAAGCCCCCAGGAATGGCTCCTCTCTCTTCCCTGACCTGGGAGACAGACATTGCCATGGCAGTGAGTGCTCTGCTGTGGGCATCCACCTTTTGCTCTAGGCACAAAGATGAACTGAGCTGCCCATTTTGCACTCCTGGGGTCACCTTTAGCACTAACACAGCTCCTCTCTCCTCCCCAGGAGAAATTCCCAAAGACACTTAACAGAACTTCTAAGCTTTCCTGTGCAGGGCTTTTCAAAGCCTTATTATTTATGGAGGTTGAATGCTATTGGAGCTGGAGACAGACTCTTTGGGTTTGCAACTCGATGTCTGTAATGGGTAACTGAGGGACATCAGGCAAGTTGCTGAAGGGCTCTCTGGACCTTTCTTGTGTCATCTGTAAAACCACAGAGCCATTTTGAACATTAGGTAAGTAAAGATAGGCAGGTGCCTAGGACTGACATAGCAGAGGCTCAGATGCTCTGTAAAGCTATTTTATGTGTGTGTGTTTTTTTTAATCACTTGGAGCGTCTTCTCTTTTTGGAGGAGATACTGATGTGCGTGGGTCTAACTCTACAGTTAGCAGATGCCTTCAGCAGACAGCACATGATCCTGGCTTACTTAGGGATGGGAGCAATCATGGCGTGAGCCATGTAGGTCTTTTTTCCCCTATATATTTATTTGTATACATATTTTTTACATCATTGTTCATTTTTTTCAATGTTTGATTTCTCCTCTCAGGTATAGTCTCCATAAAATTTCACCACCACCAAGTCACTTGTGAACCATTACCGCAGTCTCTTGTTGAGCCACAGAAGTATTTGACCTATAATAAAAGAGGTCCAAGAGAACTTTCAGGGAAGCTCTGTTGTGGTAAGGTACTGCTTGGCATGTTGCTGAAGGCAACATACAGTACGCACAGTCACATACAGCAGACTATTGGAATCTCTGCCACCTTAGCAGTGGGACACAGAGACCCATTTTCTCTTTCACTCACACCAGCAAAGGGATGTGCTACCGTGCAGGGCTTATGTGCCTCTGCCATATCAGCCACTTCTTCCTGGTGCCCTGAGCACTAAGAGGGCAATTTTTAAATTATTATTATTATAGTAAAGACACAGAACTAAAAGTTTTCCATTTTAAGTATTTAAAAATGTACAATTCTGTGACATGCCCTGCATTCATATTGTTACACAACCACCACCACTATCTAGTTCCAGAATTTTTGCCCCACCCAAACAGACTTTATAACCATTAAGTAGTCACTCCCTATTTACTTCTGCCCTCAACCCCTGACAACCACAAATCTGATTTCTACCTCTATAGGTTGGTTGATTCTGGATATTTATATCCATACAAATAGAATCATGCAATAGAAAACCTTTCTGTTGTCTTTCACATAACATAATGTTTTTAAGGTTCATCCAAATTGCAGCATGTTTAGATACTTCTTTCCTTTTTATGACCGAAAACAAATTCCATTGGATGGATGTAGCACATTTTGTTTATCCACTCCATCATGGCTGGGTCTGCAGGGAATTGGACTATATCCTGAGAAAATAAATAGCTGATGGATGCCAAGTGGGCCTGGTGTTATCAGTTCTTCCACTCTCAAAAGTTACAAGAAATTCATATGTTATAGGATAGGTCCTAATATTTAAATGTCCAGCTTTTGGGGGAAAAAAATCACAATTTGAACTATCTTGAATGCACCAAAAAAAAAAAAAATGTCTTTGGGCATGCTCTAGCTCTTGGACTATTAATTAAGAGTTCTGGTATACCTTCTACACAAACAGCTTTAATTAGTGATATTTTCAGTGGCATTTTTTTAATTTTGTTTTTAGAATTTTTTTGTACATCTTCTTATGTTGATGGTTTCATGCATTTCATTGTGATATAAAAGAGATGTGATTTTTGTAGCGAAAGTTTGGCTAACCTTTGGGCTATGTGGACTTTTAGGACAATCATCAGTGTTTATGAAGAACTTATATTTGTAGACAAAAGAGATCAAAATTCTGCTTTGCCATGCTTTGTTCAAAATAAATGCTGTTGACTGGTCCCAGCACAGTCTTTTGGTACAATCCAATTGACACCCCTCTACTTTCAGAACATAGCATATGACATAGGCGGACAAGTAAACATAATTAAACACTGGCCCAGACAGGGTTTTCCTTAATTAGTTGTGAGTTTCTATAATGAAAATACCTGGAGATTTATCTGACTTCAAAGTCCCATTAAAGCTGTGCTGCTTTTGTTGCTTTGAAAATTTGGGAGTTTAGGACTCCTCTCCTCGTGCTTCTTAATGATGATAATTATATGATATGCTTAAAAGTGCTTTTGATCTTGGCCTCTCAAAGCACTCAAGTGAGGCATCAATTCCCTCATCTCCACTCTGAGGCAGGCCTTCCTTGTTTACGGGCTGTGTGTGCTGACATGGATGTCACAGATATTGCTGCTTCAGAGAGAATCTGCTACAACATTGGTGAAAATACCCTGTTACACAGCGAAACTTTCCAGCCCTAATATTAATCTGTGGAAATAATTGTAACACTTTTATGGTATCTTCCATTGCACTTTATCTCATTTAAACAATAGCAAAAAGATCATAGAGGGACCAAATAACACAGCATCCACACCACTACCTATAAAATGGGTAATGAAATTTCTTTTTCTTTCTTTTCTTATCCCTGATCTAACAGTTTCTCAGAAGACAGTGCTACAGTCAGGTGACAAGTGTACTCAGTAGATCTCATCTACAGTAAACAATTCCCTACCTCCCTGCAGTCCCCAACCTTATTAATGGAACAATTCAGAGTTTAGTGAATTTCCTTTTGCATCTGTAACTGACTTTGTACTTTGCTAGAATGTTGGCTTCTCTGGTCTCTTCATGTGCAGAGCATGTTACAAACAGAAATTAATGCCTATTATGGAAAAATAAATTAAAAGTTCTACAATTAAAGTTTGGTGCTGGAACAGGTCTTTATAGAAAATTAAGTATTATAAGCAGGTTGAAGTTAAATGGGATTCTTTTCTATTAGCTACTTCAGTTTGTATATTTATTTGTATATAAATCATGGATTTGAGCAGATGGCCCATGAATCAGATTTGAGGAGGTCTCTCAAAATCTGTACGTAAGAGACCTTGATATGCTAGCATTAAGAATAAAACATGAAGAACGCACTTAGCTTTTTCACAAGCAAATCCTTCAGTCCCATACCTTCACTCTATTACTGCCTCTAAAATTAAGAAAATCAGGGATCCAGTGAGGGATGTTATAAGCACATGTAACATAAACTTTTAGTGCATTTGAAGAAAAGTTTGATATTTGCAAAACCTGTCAATTTTACTGATCCAGATCCAAGGAGAAGTTAAAGAATCAACCAAAGAAAACTAGGAGTAAAATAAATAAAACACATCAGAAAACCCACATCTCATATAAAATCAAACTTAAAGTAGCAATGTGACTGTTGTAATTGATTTATTTATTCTGAATGTCCATCTAAAATGTACATTTTTTATCTCAGAGATCCTGATGTACTATTTTTCTGTGTGGTGAGGGTGGTTATAAAGCTAAGAGAAAGGAACAGCCAGTATTTGTTATATTCCTTTCTTAAGATCCAGAATTGTCCTAAACTCTTTAGGTATATCTTTACATCCAACTTATACCACAGATGCTATTTCTCCAGTTTAGAGGTGTAGAAACTAAGATTTAGAAAGGTTAACTAACTTGCTAGAGGACAATGTTAATAAAAGAGCCAGGATTATTACTCAGAGCTGTCTGAAATCAACCCTCACATTCTCATCCAGTAGGTTATTTTGCCTGGAGGATGCAATTTAAGCTGGAAGACAGGGGACTTAGAACCAATAATGCTAGCACAAGAAAAATCCATCTCATTATTTGATATATTGTCCCTTCTGTGGAGAGGTAAACACACACACACACACACACACACACACACACACACACACACACACACACACCTGTGTGTGGAGAGAGAGACAGTGAGAGAGCAGAGGCATACTATCATGGATTATGAGACTGGGAAGACTTTATATACTGGCCTAAGGATTTAGAGATATCACAATGGGTGTAAATAAGTACTTAAAATATAATCAACAATCAAGTATTAGATACTATACAGACACATTTAAAGAATTAGTTTTTAAGAAAACAAAACAGTATGTTAGCAAAGATTATTTAAATTTTGGAACTATGACAAACATAAACCCTCACAATGTCATATTTGATCTTTGTTTCAAAGGCTCTAGTAAGGGTTAAGTCTTTGCTTTATTTCCTGTTTCTTATTGGTTAGAACCCAGACTCTGTGAAGACATAAATTGACTTTATGAAGATTCTCCCCTAGGAGAGAGAGAAATGATTTAGTCCAGAGAGTAGATAACCATATAGATTATAATTTTATTGTCCTGAAGGACATTGACCAGGTTTGTCTTTAACTTAGCAAAATCATTTTAACATGCCTTACTTGAGTTACTAGATGAATCTCTGGTCCTCAAATTCACCATACAACCAATTTTACTGCTCTTCTCATTCCTCATTAATAAGTTAAATAAAAATATTTGATACAAACTAACTTTTCATTTGTACAAGAGTCATGCTTTTTTACTTTTTTTTAAAAAAATTATCTCTGACTTCTGAGAAGCCTGCACAAGAAATATGGATAAATATGAGATAAAATTTTAATGACAGATCCAATAGAGCAGACCCCAGATCAATAAAAGAGAGCAGGTACATTAGAAACTCCTAAAACCTGCATAGCTTAGAGCCAAGTATTAAGCAAACTTCCGTTTCTTCTTGGGCAAGAATAGCATCTTTGCTGGAGAGAACTGACAGGCATCAATATGTCCAATGTGTCCTAATGAAAGAAGAGGCCGACTGAACTTCTAATTTTATCCCAGGCACACTAAAGAAGAACAGGCTACCCTCCTACCACCTTTCAACTTCTAAGATAGAAAAGATCAAAATGAGGTGGATGTGCAACTTGTATTTCAACAGCGAGTAATGAAATGCTCTAAGTTGTTTCAGGAAGTCAAAGGTCAAATTATTCCAACAGTTATCAAGATGATCTAAGAGATACATGTTGAGCTGTGTCTCAAGTGTGTCTTCCTTATTAGAGAACAGCTATGACCCTCCTGGTGGGCTCCACACTGATCAAAAAATGTCAGACATTTTTTGAGTGTGAATGATGCAATTTCTTTTTCTTTTATATATGGCCAAGGCTACTAGATAGCACCTATCATATTTTAACATTATAAACAAAATTAGACTCACCAGAAGACTCAAATGTTACTACATATTGTTTGTTAAATGTTAAATGTGAGAGGAAGGATTTGACTGATCAGTTCTGTTTCCCGAGCACTGACAATAATGTTTGGTACACCTCACAGCACTTGATTAATATTTGAAATACTGAAATCTTTGACTACATGGTGGCTTCTCCTTCACATTGCATAGGCATTATGTTTTATTTACCACAATTTGGGGGAAGGACACATTTTTGTTTTATTTTTTTATTTTTATTTTTTTAATATATATTTTTATTGTTATTTATGTCATTTACATTTTGTATTCCCCTTGGGTAGCCCACCACCAATTCATCCGTGATCCATCTCCATGGTCCCTTGTGTTCTTTTCTATTCCATTTTGTGCACTTTTCCTTCCCTCCCCCTGTCTCCCCCCCCCCCCCCTCCGCTGATTGTCTCTCTCCTATTTGGTTTCCTTATAGTCCTGTTATAAGTGAAACCATTCGATATTTTTCTCTTTCTTTCTGGCTTATTTCACTGAGTATGAGCCCCTCTAATTCCATCCATGTCACTGCAAATTGCATGTGTTTATCTTCTTTGAATGCTGAATAGTATTCCATTGTGTATATGTACCACATCTTCTTGATCCAGTCATCTATTTTTGGACATCTGGGTTGCTTCCATACCTTTGCTATTGTGAACAGTGCCGCAATGAACATACGGGTGCATGTATCCTTTCGGATTAGT
>PVIJ01022700.1:0-15574 GCA_004024925.1 Scalopus aquaticus
GAAGAAAAGCAAATGGCCAACAGATACATGAAAAAATGCTCAACATCACTTATAATCAAGGAAATGCAAATCAAAACCACTATGAGATACCACCTCACACCTGAGAGGATGGCACGCATTAAAAATACAGGCAACAACAAATGCTGGAAAGGATGTGGAGAAAAAGGAACTCTTCTACACTGCTGGTGGGAATGTGAACCTGTTCAACCACTATGGAAAGCTGTATGACGATTCCTCAGACTGCTCAACATGGAGCTTCCATACGACCCAGCAATCCCACTTTTGGGAATCTACCCAAAGGACACAAAATCACTAATCCAAAAGGATACATGCACCTGTATGTTCATTGCAGCACTGTTTACAATAGCAAAGGTATGGAAGCAACCCAGATGTCCAAAAATAGATGACTGGATCAAGAAGATGTGGTACATATGGACAATGGAATACTATTCAGCATCCAAAGAAGATAAACACATGCAATTTGCTGCAACATGGATGGAGAGGGGATCATACACAGTGAAACAAGCCAGAAAGAAAGAGAAAAATATCGAATGGTTTCACTTATAACAGGACTATAGGGAAACCAAATAGGAGAGACACTTGGGGGGCTTGGGAGAGGGGGAGGATAAGGTCACAAAATGGAGTAGAAAAGAACACAAGGGACCATGGAGATGGATCACGGGTGAATTGGTGGTGGGTTACCCAAGGGGAATACAAAATGTAAAAGATATAAATAACAGTAAAAATATATATTAGGAAAAAAATCCAACAGAAGAAAGAAAATAATAAAAATTATAGCAGAAATAAACAAAGTAGAAAATTAAAAGACAGTTCAAAAGACTAATGAAATTTAAAAAATCTGGTCATTCAAAAAATTAAACCAAACAGACAAACTTGTAGCTATTCTCACTATAAAAGAAGGTTAAAAACAGAAATAAACAGGATCAGAAATAAGCAAATTTAAGTTATAATAAATATGGCAAAAATTCAGAGGATAATGAGACTATTATGATAATAAGTTCAGTAACCTAGAGATGGACAACTTCTTAGAACTATGCAATCACCCAAGACTGAAGAGGGAAGAAATAGAAAACAAAATCTGCCACAATAGAAGTGTGTCCAGGGTGGAACTATGAGAAGTCCCCACCCTTAAGCCCCATCCATGTCAGTATTGCCAGAGGCCCAGTAAGACAGCCTGGAAAAACCACCACTGACAACCACCTGGCAGACATGCACCCAGTTGGTAACTCTAGCAACTTCCTGACTCCTAAGTTCAGTAGCCCCCAACTTTCCAGGAATAGCAACTGGAAGATCCACCTAACTTCAGCAGTGGTCCAGCTGAAGAGTGTAGGGGGAAGCTGCAAGGACCCGCACCCTTACTTCTGCTCACCAGCCAGTGGCCCAGGCACTAGGCAGATATATCCATGCACCAGCAAGAGAACTCAGAAGTCAAACCCACCAGGAACAGGGTTACTGGAGCACAGTGAATAGAGCAAAGCCGCAGGCAAAGAATGGGAGAAAGAAAAACACAAGTGATCAAGCAGGCCATCTTGGAAACAATATACCACAGAAAGAAAGTCAATATCCAGAACCCAATAATACAGGCACAGAAAAATATCTTTGTCTGACAGAAAAAAAATTCAGAATTGCCATAATGAAAACAATTAAAGAGTTAAGACACAATGCAGAAAGGGAAAAGAATACAATCAACAAACTGAGGAATGAGAACGAATCCTTAAGGAAGAAATTAAAGGAAAAGGAGGATGTTCAAAGGTTAGTGGAGGAGCTAAAGAATGCTGAGAAAAGCCAGAAAAATAGGATAGAAGAAATGGAAGAACAAATCACTACCCCGAAAAATACAGATACAAAAAGAACGAAAAAAGAAAAGGAAAGAGAGGACAAAGGAAAAAGAATGAGGAAACACTTCCAAAATTATCTGACACCATGAGGAAAGTAAATATGAGTCAGGAATACCAGAACGTAAGGAGAGAGACAAAGGAACTGAGAAATTATTCATGGAAATTGAAAAGAACATCCCAAAGATGTAGAAGGAAATGGAAATAGACATACAGGAAACTAGAAGAACACCACATTACCATAATGAAAGAAAAAATACAGCAAGAAACATAGTAGTAAAATTTCCAAGAGTCCAATACAAGGAACTGATGAAACTGATGAGGGGTAATAAACAAATAACCTATAAAGGAAAACCAATCAGGCTGACTTCAGACTTCTCTGATGAAACGCTAAGGGCAAGAAGTGAATGGAATGACATATTTAACAAACTCCAAGACTAAAAATGCCAACCAAGAATACTTTGTCCCACAAAGCTCTGCTTCCTCTATGAAGGAAAAATAAGGACATTCTCAGACAAATAAAATCTTCAGAAATTCATTACCACTAAACCCAACACTAAAAAAATATTACAAGAAGTCTTAAAGCAATAACCAATGAATAGGAAGTACAAAATAAGGTAAGAAGTAGAAACACAAAATGATTAACAAAATGACAAGTACAAACTCCAATGTATCAATAATAATTCTAAATGTAAATGAACTAGATGTATTAATAAAAAGATACAAAGTAGCAAGCTGTATTAAAAAACAGTAACCAACATTGTAATGTCTCCAGGAAACATCTAACTGCAAAATATAAATCTAGATTGAAAGTTCAGGGTTGGAAAACAATTATGCAAGCAAATGGACCCAAAAAGAATGCAGGAACAGCCCTACTTATTTCAGATAAAATAGACTTCAAACTAAAAAAGGTAAAAAGTAACATAGGCGGCCACTACATTATGATCAAGGGAACAATACACAAGAAAGATATAAGACTTATCAATATGAATTCACTAAATGAAGGGCACAAAAATATTAGAAAATTATTATCATTTCTGAAAACAGACATTAGTGAAAATATATATGTAATAGGAGACTTCAACAACCCACTTTCACCAAAGGACAGATCAACATGACAAAAAATTTACAAGGACAGTATTGCCCTAAATAAAGACCTATACCTCATGGGCCTTACAGATATTTATAGGACAGTGCACCCCCCAAAAATCCAAATACACATTTTTCTCAAGTACACATGGATCATTCTCCAGAATTGATCACAAACTGACCACAAAACAAACATAAACAGATACATGAAGATCAAAATCATACCAACTATCTTCTCTGATCATAAAGGCATCAAACTAGAAATAAACTATGAAAAGAAAACAAGGGCTCTCGTATTACATGGAAATTGAACCCCACACTACTGTAAGATGAGTGGATTAATCTGGAGATCAAAGAAGAAAATAAAAAATACATTGAGATGAATGACAATGAGGACATAAATTTCCATAATGCATGGGACACAGCAAAAGCAGCAATAAGGGGAATATATATAGCAATAGAGGCCCACATAAAAAAACAAGAATGAACCCAAAGAAATAATCTAATCTCCCATGGCAAAGAACTAGAAAAAGAACAACAACAAAAAAGTTCCAAAAGGCAGCAGAAAAAAGAAAATTAAAAAATTCAAGCAGGACACACCCCCAAAACATGGCGACGAACAGACGCTAGGATTAGGCTCTCCCACAAAACATAGATTTATGGACAGAAAAATCCCTAATTTTGAGAGCCGATCTCAGGATAACTGAATGCCCTACACAATACAATCATCCCTGTGGGTGCTTTAGACTTAAAGATAAACCGAAAAGTCAGAGTAAAAAGAAGAGAAAAAGACACCAAACACCACACGGAGGAAAAAAAGAAAGGAGAAGCGGACAAACCAGCTTTACAGAGCACCACTGAATACAAGGTTAGAAACCGTGGTGGGGTCGGAGGGCTCTGGCCAACTAACGGGAGCACGACCCCCACTCCCCCACCCCAGTAGCCCCCTCTCTTCCCTGTGAAGCAGCTCTGAAGTGCAGGAAAGCTCGAGGGTCACTGCTTTCCATCCCCCACCTGGGGCTAGGTAACATCTTAGTAGGGAAGACAAACTGCCAGCACCCTGTGGGGTCCTAATCCCTCACTGGTTGCTAGGTGATATATTGGCCTGAGAAACTGGTCTAGCAGGAAAAACTGCAGAGACCACCTCAATCTCCTCCCTACACTGTAACCTGACACCAAGAGCTGATATTAGAGAACTCTACTTTTCTCTAACCTGACTGGAGGTAATCTGACCGGGAATACAAACTACTGCTGGAACTGTCTCCAACCACACCCTCCTCCACAAAGTGTCTGCATTTTGGCACACAGGAGGGCTACAGGAAAGAAAATAGAGTTCCCCCAACCCCTCCCATGGCCCCACACCCAACTTCTAGGAGGTTGCACAGTGGCCCCCCTAGAACCTAGGTGGACACCAACAGCTGCTCACAACCTCCATCCCTGCACCCCCTTGTGGAGAAGTGGGACACAAGCAGCAGAAAAGAAACTTAAGATCAGGAACTCTTGACCCCTCCCCACCAGACATAACCACAGGGGCAGGGATAACCCCCAGGCAAACACTGAGGGGATGAAGAAAAATAAAAAGGGGGGCGGAGAGAGAAAGAACAGAAAGACTACTAGCAACTATAAAATGACAGCAGTGACAGTAGGACAACAGCAACATCTGACACTGGAAAGGGGGGGTTGAACCCTAGCAGGGGGCCGACCCGGAAACTCCAAAACCTAAAAGCAAAAGGACTACAAAACTCTCCCCAAGCTTACATCTACCCAATACATTTTTAATTTTTTTCTACTTTAATTTTTATTATATATATATATATATATAGTTTTTAAACTACAATCTACCACCACTTTTTCTACCCTAATACCACCCGGAACCGGAAACACATTGGAGACACACCACAAAACACAGAAATTCAACACAGAAAAAAGAAAATCCAGGAGATACCCAGCCACAGCCAAGGCAACTCAGACACTAGGAAACAACAAACACTCCTCAGCAAGTAGAACCAAGAATCATGCCTGCCGGCACCAACAGCACAGGAATGCAACAATCAGAGCAAAGCAGAAGGCCAACAACAGGAAGAAAAACTTACAAATGACCCTCAAAACAATACACCACAGAAAGAAAATCCCTCTTCAGAACCCAATAATATGGACATAGAAGATTACATCTGCCTAACAGATAAAGAATTCAGAATTGCCATAATAAAAAAAATAGGATTAAATGAAAAGAACAAAGAACTGAGGAAAATAAATGAAGAACTGAAAAATGAGAATGAATCTATAAAGAAGAAAATGAAGGAAATGGAGGATTTACAAACATTAGTAGAGAGCCATAAAAGTAGATTAAAACACATGGAGGAAAGAATAAGCACTCTGGAAGATAAAGATACTGAAAGAACCAAGACAGAAAAGGACAAAGAAAAACAAAGGAAGAAGAATGAGGAAAAGCTTCAGGAACTATCTGAAACCATGAGAAAAGGAAACATCAGAATCATAGGAATGCAAAAGGAGAGGAGAGAGACAAAGGAACAGAGAAACTTCTCAAGGAGATAATTGAAGAGAACTTTCCAAACATGAAAAAGGAAACAAAAATCGACATACAGGAAGCCAGAAGATCTCCAAATTATTACAATGAAAGGAAAAAAACAGCAAGACATATGATAGTAAAACTATCGAGAATTCAAGACAAGGAAAACATATTGAAAATGACGAGGAAAAAGAAACAAATAACCTACAAAGGAAAGCAAATCAGGCTGACATCAGATTTCTCGGAAGAAACATTAAAGGCAAGAAGAGAATGTAGAAACATATGTAATATACTACATGCCAACAAATGTCAACCAAAAATACTCTACCCTGCAAAACTCTCCTTCCTCTATGAAGAAAGAATATGGACCTTCTCTGACAAACAGAAACTACAGAAATTCATCACTACCAAACTCCTACTCCAAAACTTACTACAAAAACCATGAAGACAAAACCAACAGAGGAAAGACCAGGAAATACGGAATTAGGTAAGGACTAGAATCACAAAAGGTAAAAAAAAATAAAAATAAAAAAGACAAATATGGATGACAGTATATCAATATTAACTCTAAATGTAAATGGACTAAACACACCAATTAAAAGACACACCACAGCAAGACGGATCAAAATACAAAACCCAACCTTCTGCTGTCTACAAGAAACACACATAATTGCGAAAGATAAACAGAAATTAATAGTTAAAGGATGGAAAACAATCCTACAAACAAATGGAACGAGAAAGAAGGCAGGAACAGCTATACTTATATCAAAAAAATAGAATTCAAACTTAAAAAGGTAAAAAAGGACAAAGCTGGTCACTACATCATGATAAAGGGGAAAATAAAACAGGAGGATATAACAATCATCAACATATACTCACCAAATGAAGGAGCACCAAAATATATCAGACAATTACTATCATTCCTGAAAACAGACATTAAAGAATATACATAGATAGTAGGAGACTTCAACACCGCACTTTCTCCATTGGACAGATCAAGAAGACAAAAAGTAACCAAGGACATTAAAGCTCTAAATAAGGACCTAGACCACATGGGATTAACAGATATCTATCGATCACTTCACCCCCGAAAAATAGAATACACATTTTTCTCAAGTATGCATGGAACATACTCAGGATGGATCACATATTAGGCCACAAAACAAACTTCAACAGATACACTAAGATCAAAATCGTACCAGTCTTCTTCTCTGATCATAAAGTAGTCAAACTGGAAATAAATCATAAAAAGGAAAAAAAGAAACCTCCTTACCTCATGGAGGCTGAAACCCACATTACTGGAAAACCAATGGATCAATGAAGAGATCAAAGAAGAAATTAAAAAATATCTAGAACTGAGGACAACAAGGAGACAACTTTCCAGAACGTCTGGGACACAGCAAAAGCAGTAATAAGAGGAAAATATATAGCATTACAAGCACACATCAAGAAACAAGAAACAACCCAAAGAAACAATTTGATCTCACATCTCAAAGAACTAGAAAATGAACAACAAAAAACCCCAAAAGACAGTTTAAGAAAGGAAACCATAAAAATCAAAGCAGAACCAAATGAAATGGAAATAAAAAAACAATCCAGAAGATTAATGAGAGCTGGTTCTTTGAAAAAATAAACAAAATAGACAATCCACTAGCCAGGCTTACAAAGAAAAAACGAGAGAAAACACAAATAAATAGGATCATAAAAAAAAAAAGGAGAAATCACAACGGACAAAGCAAAAATGAAAAAAATAATCAGAGATTACTATAAACAGCTATAATGAAAGAAGTATAACAACCTAGAGGATATGGACATATTCCTAAAACTATACAATCACCCAAAACTAGACAAAAAAGATACAGAACACCTAAACAGACCAATCACTAGTAGTGAAATTGAAACAGTAATTAAAAACCTCCCCAAAAACAAATTTAGGACTAGATGGTTTCTAAATGAATTCTACCAAACATTCAAAAACGAAATAGACCCTATATTACACAAACTCTTTCAAAAAATCGAGAAGGAAGGAGTACTACCAAACACATTCTATGAAACAAATATTACTCTAATACCAAAACCAGACAAAGACAACACACAAAAAGAAAAGTACAGACCAATCTGCCTAATGAATACCGATGCAAAAATATTTAATAAAATCTTGGCAAATAGGATCCAACAATGCATCCATAAGATAATACACCACGACCAATTGGGATTTATTCCATGGACACAAGGATGGTTCAGCATCGGAAAATCAATCAATGTAATCCAACACATCAACAAAAAGAAAAATAAAGACCATATGATCATATCAATAGATGCTGAGAAAGCATTTGACCAAGTGCAACACCCATTTGTGATCAAAGCCCTTGAAATCCTTGGGATAGAAGGAACATACCTCAAAATAATAAAAGCCATTACGACAAACCCACGGCCAATATTATACTCATGGTGAGAAGTTGAAGGCCTTTCCCCTAAGATCAGGCACAAGGCAAGGATGTCCACTCTCACCATTACTTTTCAATATAATACTGGAAGTCCTAGCCAGAGCAATTAGACAAGAGAAAGACATTCAAGGGATCCAAGTAGGAAAGGAAGAAATTAAACTGTCTCTATTTGCAGACGATATGATAATATATATACAAAATCCTAAAAAATCCATAGAAAAGCTACTCAAAATAATAGACCAGTTCAGTAAAGTAGCAGGATACAAAATCAACGCACAAAAGTTAGTTGCATTCCTCTATGCAAACACCCAATCTGAAGAAGAAATTAAGAAATCCATCCCCTTCAAAATCGAAACCAAAAAAATCAAATATCTGGGAATAAATCTAACAAAAGACATAAAAGACTGATACAAAGAAAACAACAACACTCTGTTGAAAGAAATAGAAGAAGACACAAGAAGATGGAAAGGCATCCCTTGTTCATGGATTGGAAGGAATAACATTATCAAAATATCAATCCTCCCAAAAGCAATTTACAGATTCAATGCTATTCCAATAAAAATCTCAATGACATTCTTCAAAGAAATAGATCGACTACTGATGAAATTCATATGGAACCACAAAAAACCTCGCATAGCTAAAGCCCTACTAACTAAAAAGAAAGAAAAGGGAGGAATTTCACTCCCAGATTTCAAACTATACTACAGAGCCATAATAATTAAAACAGCATGGTACTCGAACAAAAACAGACAGAAAGACCAATGGAACCGAATAGAATACCCAGAATTAAAGCCACATATCTATGAACAACTAATCTTTGACAAAGGAGCAAAGAAAATGCAGTGGAACAAGGACAGTCTATTCAATAAATGGTGCTGGAAAACTGGACAGCCACATGCAAAAAAATAAAGCTAGACTACTACCTCACACCCTGTACAAAAGTCAACTCAAAATGGATAAAAGACCTGGATGTAAGACCTGAAACCATAAAATGTATAGAAGAAAATATAGGCAAAACTCTAAACGACATACATCTCAGCAAAATCTTGAAAGACACATCCCTCAAAGCGAAGGAAGTGAAAGACAAGATAAACAGATGGAATTACATCAAAATAAAAAGCTTCTGTACAGCAAGAGACGTTAATCAAAACTAACAGACACCCTACCAACTGGGAAAAGATCTCTGCACACAATACATCTGATAAAGGACTGATAACAAAAATTTACAAGGAACTCACACAACTCCACAAAAACAAAGCCAATAACCCAGTCAAAAAATGGGCAGAAGAGCTCAAAAGGCACTTCTCTAAAGAAGAAAAGCAAATGGCCAACAGGTACATGAAAAAATGCTCAACATCACTTAGAATCAAGGAAATGCAAATCAAAACCACCTTGAGATACCACTAAACACCTGAGAGGATGGCACACATTAAAAATACAGGCAACAACAAATGCTGGAAAGGATGTGGAGAAAAAGGAACTCTTCTACACTGCTGGTGGGAATGTGAACTGGTCCTACCACTATGGAAAGCTGTATGGCGATTCCTCAAACTGCTAAACATGGAGTTCCCATACGACCCAGCAATACCACTTTTGGGAATTTACCCAAAGGACACAAAAACACTAATCCGAAAGGATACATGCACCAGTATGTTCATTGCGGCACTATTCACAATAGCAAAGGTATGGAAGCAACCCAGATGCCCAAAAATAGATGATTGGATCAAGAAGATGTGGTACATACAGACAATGGAATACTATTCAGCATTCAAAGAAGATAAACACATGCAATTTGCAGCGACATGGATGGAATTAGAGGGAATCATACTCAGTGAAATAAGAGAGAAAGAAAAAAATATAAAATGTTTTCTCTTATAGCATGACTATAGGGAAACCAAATAGTAGAGAGTCACTCAGCGGGGGTGGGGGGGTGCAGTGGGGGCGGGGGGAGGGGAGGATAAGGTAATAAAATGAATAGAAAAGAATACAAGGGACCATGGAGATGGATCACGGGTGAATTGGTGGTGGGCTACCCAAGGGGAATACAAAATGTAACGTATGTATTTTCTCTATTGTCTGTTTTCAGAGATGACAGTAATTGTCTAATATATTTTGGTGCTCCCTCTTGTAGTAAGTCTATTTAATAAGAGTTATTTTTCCTGGTGTATTGTCTCCTAGATCACTATATAATGCTGTCCATCTACATCTCTTATCACCTTGTTTAGCTTGACCTTTATGTTATCTAATATAAGTATGGCTGCCCTGGCCTTCATTTGCTTGTAGAATTTTTTTTCAACCCTAGATAAACATAGATAAATGTTATGTTTATCTTTAGTAATTAGGTGTGTTTCCTGGACACAGTAGAAGTTTGGATCTGTTTTCTAATTCCACATGCTAATCTGTGTCTTTTTATTGTTAAGTTTTTTTTTTTTACATAGACCTGGGGTACAGGCCAGAGCCGTGGGGCAGCGAAAGGGTTCACCAGAGACAGATTGGGGAGCAGAACAGGCAGATCAGAAGTACACTGCTGAGGGCAGCAGCGGGCGAGGCAGGAGAGGTCTGCCCCACCATGTGGGATTCTCCCTGGCCGGGTGTTGAACTCGCGTCGCCGCTGCCAACAGCTCCACAGCGCAGCACTCAACCGCTGTGCCACCGGGGAGGCCCTATTGTTAAGTTTTGTGAATCTACCTTTAGGGTAATTATTGATACATGAAAGTTTGTAATTTTCATTTGTTCTTGTTTTGTGGTTCTTTTCAGCAATTTATTCAGTTCTTCGTCTTCATTCCTCCTTTGGTTTACATTTTAAGGCTTCTTTTAATATTTCTTGGAGTTCAAGTTTAATAAAAATGAATTTCTAGAGATTTTCTTTGTCTGCTATGGTCCTTATATTTTCCTCATAGAGGAAGGAGAGCTTTGTGGAGTAAAGTATTCTTGATTGGCCTTTTTTGTCTTGGAGTTTGTTAAATATGTTATTCCATTATCTTTTTGTCCATAGTGGTTCTTCAGAGAATTCTGATGTCAGCTTAATTTGTTTTCCTTTATAGGTTATCTGTTTCTTCCCCCTAGTTAGCTTCATCATTCTTTCTTTGTCTTGGAATCTTGGAAGTTTTACTATAGCATCATGTGCCTTGCTGTAGTTTTCCTTTCACTATGATTGTTTCTTGTTCTTTTAGCTTCTTCTATGTCTATGTTCATTTTCTTCTTCAAGTTTGGGAAGTTTTGTTCTATTATTTCCTTGAATAGATTTTCAGTTCCCTTGTCTCTATCTTCTCCTTCTGTGGTTCCTATGAGTCTTTTTTTTTCTTTTTCTTATAACGTTGGATAATTCTCAAAGTCTTTCTTCATTCTTTTTCCTTTGTACCTCTCTTTATTTTAAAGATTTATTTATTTATGCATATCAGAGCTGGACTGTAGGCCAGAGGTTTAGGGAGTGAGAGGATTCACCAGAGAAAGAGTAGGGAACAAAACAGGCAGAATAGAAATACACTGCTGAGGGGAGCAGTGAGTAAGACAAGAGAGGTCTGCTGTGCCATGTGGGTTATCTCCCTGGCTGGGGATTCAACTCTTCTGCAGTGGCTGTTGTTAGCTCTTAGTGCTGAGACTTAACCCCTTGCACCACCTGGGAGGCTCTCGCTCTTTTCTTTTAAAAAATTTTGTGCTTTTAATAGCTATATCTTTAATAGCTGTATCTATATCAAAGATATAGCTATTGATTCTTTCTTTCATATCATCTAGTCTATTTTATAGCTTTTCCCAGAAATTTTAGCTATTCCATTGACCTTTGGCATCATGTATTTCCTTTATTTTCTTTTTTAAAGGTTCAATCTTGTTATTCCCTTCATGGATGATATTTGTTGTCATTTTAACTTTTCTGCCTTTTCTCTTATATCTTTTAAGTCGTTTAATTTTGGTGATTCTGTATTCTTTAGCTTTCAGGCAGAGAAATTCTTCTCTGTCAGTGTTCCTCAGTTCTGGAGCTTGACTTTATTTTTGTGGAGTTTTGTTCCCAGGATGGCTTGCTTTACCATTTGTATGTTTCTTTCTACCAGTTTTTTGCTTTCAGATTTATTCTAGGCATAGGGCTACCATACTTCTTGTGCTGGTCGATATGGTTTCTGTGTACTTTTACCAGGGTGTGGAGGTAATTGCCTGGAGCCTTGGCTGCTATGCAGAGGCAGGGGTGGGTCACGTATGGCTCCCCCTTAGATCCCATAAATTGATCCTCTGCTGATCACAGGTGGAATACATGGACACTTCTACTGGGGTGCTGGGGGCCCTTGGGGTTAGATGTTTGGGTTCCCACAACTCCCACCTGGGTGCATGACTATCAGGGATCTTATGCCAGTTAGCAAGGTTTCCAGGCCTCCTGTGGGGCACTGGGGACCGCTGGGGTGTATGGGTCTTGAGCGTGGGGGGTTTCCATTTCTTTGAAAATTTTAATGGCAATTTTAAATTCTGATTTGATACTAAAAACAGTTCTTCCATGTCATTGTGATTAGGTTATAGATTTTTTTTTTCTCCCTGTTTGGTGTAGTTTCCCCATGATTACTCAGGGTTTTTTTTTTTTTTGTAGTTTTTTTTATTTACATCTTTTACATTATGTATTACCCTTGGGTAACCCACCACCAATTCACCCGTGGCCCATCACCATAGTACCTTGTGTTCTTTTCAACTCCATTTTGAGCCCTTATCCTCCCCCTCCCACCCTGAGTGTCTCTCTCTTGTTTGTTTCTCCTATATTCCTGTTGTAAGTGAAACCATTTGACATTTTACTCTTTCTTTCTGGCTTATTTTGCTGAGGCTGATCCCTTCTAGTTCCATCCATGTCAATGAAATTGCATGTGTTTATCTTATTTGAATGCTGAGTAGTATTCCATTGTGTATATGTACCACATCTTCTTGATCCAATCATCTATTTTTGGACATCTGGGTTGTTTCCATACCTTAGCTATTGTAAACAGTGCTGCAATGAACATACGGGTGCATGTATCCTTTTGGATTATTGTTTTTGTGTCCTTTGGGGAGATTCACAAAAGTGGTATTGCCGGGTCGTATGGAAGCTCCATTTTTAGCAGTTTTGAAGAACCTCCATACAGCTTTCCGTAGAGGTTGGACCAGTTTGCATTCCCACCACCAGTGTAGAAGAGTTCCTTTTTCTCAACATCGTCACCAGCATTTGTTGTTGCCTGTATTTTTAATGTGCATCATTCTCACTGGTGTGAGGTGGTATCTCTTTGTGGTTTTGATTTGCATTTCCCTGATTATGAGTGATGATGAACATTTTTTCATATACCTTTTGGCCATTTGCTTTTCTTCTTTGGGGAAGTGACTTTTTAACTCTTTTGCCCATTTTTTGACTGGATTGTTGACTTTGTTTTTGCTGAGTTGTGAGCGCTCCTTATAGATTTTGTGATCAGTCCTTTATTGGTTGTATTGTGTGCAAATATTTTCTCCCAATTAGTAGGGTGTCTGTTAGTTTTGGTTAAAAACTCTCAGACTGTACAGAAGCTTTTTATTTTGATGTAATCCCAGCTGTTTATCTTTTCCTTCACTTCCTTTGCTTTGGGGATGTGTCTTTAAAGATTTTGCTGAGATGTATGTTGTGTAGAGTTTTGCCTATATTTTCTTCCATAAATTTTATAGTTTGAGGTGTGACATCCAGGTCTTTTATCCATTTTGAGTTGGTTTTTGTGCATGGTGTGAGGTAGTAGTCTAGCTTCAATTTTTTTCATGTGGTAGTCCAGTTTTCCCAGCACCATTTATTGAAGAATCTGACCTTGTTCCACTGCATGTTCTTTGCTCCTTTGTCGAAGATTAGTTGTCTTTGTGTCTGTTTTTGTTCCAGTAGCATGCTGTTTTAAGTATTATGGCTTTGTAATATAGTTTGAAGTCAGGAAGTGTAATCCCTCCATTTTCTTTCTTTTTAGTCAGGAAATCTTGAGCTATTCGGGTTTTTTTGTGGTTCTATATGAATTTCATCAGTATTTGTTCTAATTCATTGAAGAATGTCATTGAGATTTTTACAGGAATAGCATTGAATCTGTAAATTGCTTTGCTAGGCTGGCCATTTTAATAATGCTAATTCTTCTAATCCATGAGCAGGGAATGTCTTTCCATTTTGTTAGGTCTTCCTCTATTTTTTTAACAGTGTTTTATAGGGGTTTTTTTGTATAAGTCTTTTACCACTTTAGTTAGATATGTTATAAGGTATTCGATTTTTTTGGTTACAATTTTTAAGGGGATGGATCCCTTAATTCTTTCTTCTTCAGACTGAGTGTTTGCATGTAGGAAGGGTACTGATTTTTGTGCATTGATTTTGTATTCTGCTACTTTACCAAACTGGTCTAAAATTTTGAGTAGTTTTTCTATGGAGCTTTTAGGGTTCTTTAAGTATATTATCATATCGTTTGCAAATAGTGACAGGTTAATTTCTTCTTTCCCCATTTGAATTCCTTGTATGTATTTCTCTTGTCTTATTGCTCTGGCTAGGGCTTCCAATATTATATTGAAAAGCAATGGTGGGAGCGGACATCCTTTCCTTGTTCCTGATCTTAGTGGAAAGGCTTTCAGCTTCTCACTGTTGAGGATAATATTGGCTGTGGGTTTGCCGTATACAACTTTTATTATGTTAAGGTATGTTCCTTCTATCCCGAGGATTCCAAGGGCCTTTATCATAAATGGATGTTGCACTTTGTCAAATGCTGTCTCAGCATCTATTGATATGATCATACGGTTTTTATTTTTCTTTTTGTTGATGTGTTGGATTACATTAATTGATTTTTGGATGTTGAACCATCCTTGTGAACCTAGAATAAATCCCACTTGGTCCTGGTGTATCATCTTTTGGATGAATTGTTGGATCCTGTTGGCTAAGATTTTGTTGAATATCTTTGCATCAGTGTTCATTAGAGAGATTGGTCTGTACTTTTCTTTTTTGTTTGTTGTCTTTGTTTGGTTTTGGTATTAGTGCTATATTGGCTTCATAGAACCTGTTTGGTCATATTCCTTCCTTCTCAGTTTTTTGAGTTTATGAAAGATAGAGACTAGTTCTTTTTTAAGCGTTTGGTAGAATTTGTTAATGAAGACATTTGGTCCCGGGCTTTTGTTTTTGGGGAGGGTTTTGATTATTGTTTCAATTTTGCTGCTTGTGATTGACCTTTTTAGATGTTCTATATCTTCTTTATCTCGTTTTGGGCGATTGTATAGTTTTAGGAATTTGTCCATTTCCTCTAAATTGTTGAACTTGTTTCTGTATAGCTGTTCATAATAATCTGATTATTCTTTTGATTTCTTCTGTGTCCATTGCAGTTTCTCCTCTTTCATTTATGATCCTATTTATTTGTGTTTTCTCCCATTTTTTCTTTGTAAGCCTGGCTAAAGGTTTCACTATTCTGTTTATTTTTTCAAAGAACCAGCTTTTGGTTTTGTTGATCTTCTGTATTGTTTTTTTTTTATTTCCAATTCATTTATTTCTTGTTTTATTTTTATTATTTCCTTTCTTGTACTGGCTTTTGGGCTTTTCTCTTGTTCCTTTTCTAGTTCTTTGAGGTGAGAGATTAGATTGTTTCTTTGAGTTGTTTCTTGTTTCTTGATGTGAGCCTGTATTGCTATGTATTTCCCTCTTAATACTGCTTTTGCTGTGTACCAAACGT
>PVIJ01022701.1:0-15567 GCA_004024925.1 Scalopus aquaticus
CAGCGCCAAGGGCAGGAGCCCCATGTCGGCCTCCGCAGGGCCCGGCGGGCAGGTGCCTCTGTCGGGGGAAGGTGCTGAGGGGGTGGTTCGGGGCACCCCAGCAGGAAGCCGCGTGGGAGAGCCCAGCCCTGCCAGAAGCGGAACTTGGAGCACAGTGTGGCCCAGTGGGTGGGGCCGAGAGACGCTGCCCGGGGCTGCTCGCGGGGCTCAGGGGTCTCCCGTCCCGGAACCAGCTCAGGCCGGCCGGGGGTGGGTTGCGTGGGCCTCGCAGACCAGGACCAGGGACAGACAGCAGGGTGCCGTTGCGCAGGAGGGACAGCGGGTGGGGTGCCGAGGCCCCCCAGAGACAGAGCTGGAGGTGAGGCAGGACACGTGAGGCGTGCGAGGGGCGGACCCTGGCTTTGGGCAGTGCTGGGGGTGGGGGCTGGGCAGGGGCCCGGATGGAGCTGTGGCGGGAGGGCGCTCAAGCAGAGGTGTTTCAAATATGGTGGTGCTGGAACGGACTGAGGGGTCGGCCGGGCCGGGAGGCTGAGGAGGGCCTGAGGGCTTGGGGTCAGGCAGGATTAGCGCGTCCCCGCCAAGGGGAAGGAGGTTTGAGCGTGATTCCTAGGCCTGGGTGATGTGGGGCTGCACCTGGTTTCAGCGGGGCAGGGGGTCTTGGGGGTGTTACGGGGCGAGAGTAGGGGTCGCAGCAGCAAGAAGCACAGGTGTTGGTGCATGTCACGTGGTGGGAGGCATCACGCGTGGTCTCGTGGGGCTGGGACAGAGGCAGCAGTGGGGCGCGTGTGGCGAGAGACCACACAGCTCGGCCCCCCAGGGGTACCTGAGCTGGCCCCCACCTGGAGGGCAGCACGAGTCTGAGGGGAGGGCAGACCCGCCGGTGGGTAGCTATGTCCACAGCCAGGGGAGGTGCTCGCCGGGTGCTGTCTCCTGAGGCCACGAGAGGAGATTGGAGGCACCGTCCCCCCAGATCTGATGTATAGGGAGGGCCGGCCTGGGTCTAGGGGCCGGCACTGCGGGGGGGGGGTCTTAGCAGGGTGCTTTATGTAGGGGACATGTCTGAGAGCAGCTTTGGGGGCAGGAGAGGCAGACGGGCCGCCCTCTCCCAGGGGAGGGGGTGAGGGGCGGAAGTCTGGTTCGGGGGTGCAGCCCCCGGCACCGGTGCTCAAGAGCTTATTTTGACCGCCTTCCCCCAACCGGTGGCGTGAGGGGCCGCGCCCCTGAAGGCTGCTGGGGAGGATATTCGGATCGGAGATGAGGGCGGGCAGACAGAAGGCCCCCCCAGGCGTGCGTGGGCGGCGGAGATGGCCCGCTCCCCCGGCCACTGTGTGTCTGAGGCTTCCCCGAAGTTCCGCTCCATCTGACACTTACCTACTGATGAGCGTCAGTTTCCACTGGCCAAGGGCGCGTCCCCCAAGCTCGCCCTCTGCGCCCAGGGTGCCCGGCGCAAGCCCAGGCCATTACCTGTGCTTCTCGCCCGCGGTCTGCAAGTCAGAGGTTCCCGCGACCCCGCGTCAGCTCGGGTTCATTTGTTAGAAGAGCTCGCAGAACCCGGGCAGCGCATTCACGCCCCAGCGTGTTGCTGAGGGTACAAGCAGTCCCCATAAAGGAGCTTCGTCCCGGTGGAGTTTGGGGTCCAGCGAGGCAGCCAGGGAAGCGCTGGGGCTCCCAAACCTGTGAGCTCTCGCATGTCGCCCCCTTTTGGACTTTCAGGGAGACTTCATCTCGTGGTCATGACTGGCTGACTCATTGGCTACTGACCACTGACTCCTCCTCGATTGCCATCCAGCCCCTCTCCCCGCCCCAAAGTCTGGGGGAGGGAGCTCAGTGTGGGGTGTTGGGGTTTGAGAGGCATTTCACACGCGCCAGCCGGCGGTGTCCATCTACGAGTCTGGAGTTGAAGAAAAAGGTCTCGCCGAACACACGAGCTTGGAGCCCAACTCACGAGCTTGGCGCGTCCCGGCCCGGGCGGCGTCTGGGTGAGGCCGCGAAGGGCGCGAGTTTAAGCGGCGCGGAGACAAGGACCATCTCCGGGGCTGCCGTAGCTGCGTGTCAGACCCAGCTCTGCTCACAGTACAAGGGGGTAACGGTCATAAATCTTAAAACCATGAAAGGTGACGAGAGAAGAATTTCCAATGCGAAATCTAGAAAGGGGCGAAGACCCAGAAGGGGAGCAGAGCACAGCGCCCGGGGGTGGCAAACTTGAATCTGGGGCTCACAGACCTGAGGATTGAGGTCAGACTGTGGGGGTGGAAGGCTTGGGGCTCTGTGGTCACACGCATCTGCCCTTCACTCCAGGCTTTGTCTTGGGGGGTGAGCCTGGAGAGGGGCCAGCTGCACAGCCCACCCCCACCCACCCTCGGGGATGACGCCATCATTAGCAGGGCGCACGGAAGCTTCTCCAGGCTGGAGGGCCAAGGCCTAGCCCTGGAGTCACCCCCACGCTCGGATTCGCCTGCTTGGTGTGGGGGCCCAGGTGAAATCTGTGCCTGGGGAGGAAGTCGCATCCAGAAGTCACAGCATGTCCACATAAGGAGTCTGATTGACAGTAAAGGAAGTTTCCCCTTGAGAAAATCCGTGCACAGAAACCCTATTTTTAAAATATCAGGAGGCTGGAAGGGAATGCCCGCCCTGGCACAAACAGAAAGCTACAAGACCCAGCGTGCCGTGCATCTCCCATGAGGAGCCATGTCCATTCCTCCACCCAGCCGCAGCCCCAGAGGTTATAAAAGGGGGTGCTGGCTCTAGTTCTAGGGGAGGATGCGAGTCTCACCACGAGACAGCTCTTTCCACACTCCCTTCTGCTTGTTGTTTCCAAATAAAACTGACACGGCAGTGGGCTGGCTGGCGGATGTGCACCGAGGCTGACACCGTGACAGCAGGTTTTGAGGAAGGAAAAAGGCTGTCTTGCCATTGATGGGGGAGGAGGTGGGAGGTGGACTCAAGCCTAATCTCCAGTTAAGGGAGGGAGGGAGTTACATCGGTTTGGGAACCAGGGTGGAGGACAAAGCCATGGAGCTTTTGTTGGCTCAGGAGTGGGCTGTGGGTAAAGGTGTGTGGACTTAGCTGACATTCATTGGCTGATTACAGGGCGGTTCATACGTGAAGTAGAGGTGTTTTTCTTCAGGTAACTGAGGTTTTGAATTTCTTTTTTTCTTTTTTTTTAAAAGATTTATTTATTTATACATACAGCTGGGATACGGGCCAGAGGCGTGGGGCGGCGAGAGGGTTCACCAGAGACAGAGCGGGGAGCAGAACAGGCAGATCAGAAACACACTGCTGAGGGGAGCAGCGGGCGAGGCAGGAGAGGTCTGCCGCACCATGTGGGATTCTCCCTGGCCGGGCTTCGAACTCGCATCGCTGCTGCCGACAGCTCCACAGCGCAGCGCTCAACCACTGCGCCACCAGGGAGGCCCGGGTTTTGAATTTCTGTGGGTGTACCCTCCCCTCTGGGACCCCCCTCCTTGGCCTTTGCGGACTCCAGCCGGTCTGCTGGTTGTGCAAATTAAAGTCTGGGAGGAAGTTAGATGTTTCCCCTCTCTTATGCTGGGGTGGGAGGGGAGGGCTGAAAGACGCATGCGTGCCCAGGGCAAGGAGGGTAGGAGGCACAGAGAAGGCCAGGCAGGAGAGGTAGATGGGGCGAGAGAAAGCAGGAGAACCAGGACCTGGTTCCCCTGTGCCGGTGACCCGGTACCATTTATCAATATTCTTGCCCCACCGCTTTTCTTACCGTAGCTCTGCTGCGCTGGTTTTCTCTACCAGCCTTTCTTGACTTTGTATCTCCTGGGGAAATGGATTCACGGACCCATCGAACAAAAATTCCTCCAACCAGAAGTTTACTCTCAATTTTTCTCATCGTGCTAAACGCGAGACAGGGAGGCAAACAAAGGCCAAGCGCGCCCCCTGCTGGAAAAGGCGCGCTCGCGCGTTTGGCGGTTGATCTAGAGGCGAAGCCCTCCAGCCCCGATCTCTCTTCCAACAGAGTTTTGGTAAATGACAGTCTAGAAGAGCATAGCCTGAAAAAAATTTCAAAGGGAATTTTAATTAGCTGTATGAAAATTTTAAGATGGTAGACGGTAGCAAGCTCTCACTTGTGAGGAAATTAAAACTCATTAGATGTGAGAAATGATAAGAAAATAACAAAGTGGAATTAGAAAACCTGGGGGAAATAATTAAGGCACAGATAATGACAAAGACAAACTTAGGTGGCATTAGAAACAGAAAATACAGTATTTGGCACCCAGAAACTTAAAATCAATGGCATAAAGTCCGGGATCCAGAAAATCTCTCAAAATTCCCCCCAACTGAATTGGGTTGCACGATTAACTTATAAAAATCAAAAACTTTTTGTGACATCTTTTAATTGAGGTGACATTGGTCATGTCATCACACCACGCCCACCACCCAAGCACCCATAATCATCCCCCAGACCACTGGGTCCCTTGCCCCGCTGTCCCCCCTCCCTGACCCTCCCCCTTCTAGTAGCTGCAGTTCTCCTGTGAATTTCTAGGGTTGGTTTCGTTTGCATTTTGTCTGTTCCTTTGAAAATTAGGTAACTTGATTTTAAAAGTGACTGGCGGCAAAATCATTTTTGTTCATATTTAAATTGCTTTGAAGTCATATTAGATCCAGCTGGAGTGACATTGCTTTGGGGGTGAGGGTGCGATCTCGTTGACTTTCCGATTCTTCACGAGAACATCATTCGTGTAGTTTAAGTTTCTATCTTGCCAAGTTGAAGAACTTGTTTATGGGCTCCAAGGATTTTCTGTAAATTTCTCTTGGGTTTTTAGGGAGGAGATCATGTCCTTTGCAAAAGATGACAGTCTCAGGCCTCCCTGGTGGCGCAGGGGGTTAAGGTTCAGCGCTATGAAGCTATCCGAAGCCACTGCAACACAAGTTGGATCCCCGGCCAGGGAGCTGACCCCACAGGGTTCAGCAGACCTCTCCTGGCTCCCCGCTGCTCCCCTCAGCAGTGTGTTTCAGTAGATCCACCTGTTCTGCTCCCTACTCTGTCTCTGGTGAATCCTCTCACCCACACCGCCCCACACCTCTGGCCTACACCCCAGCTCTTGTATGCATAAATAAATAAATCTTTTTTAAAATTAAATTCATGTTCTCCCCTCTTATTCTTGCCATTTGTCCTGTATGCATTTTCCTTTTCAAATTTTTAGACTCAATTTGTTTTAGCATATCCTTTATAGTCCCAGATGGTAGTTGGGTTTTACTGTGTGAGCTGATGTGATAATTGCTTTTTGGGTTTTTTTTTTTTTCTTTTTTACTGTCTAGAATAAGGTCACTATAATTCAGTGCTAGTAAGCCGTGCTACAGTGCTGGGTCTGCAGAGCTCTAGAATGTAATTATATTGTTTAACTGAACTTTATGTTGATTAGTAACTCCCCCTTTCCTCCTCCCTCCAGTCCCCAGGAACCACCACCTACTCTCTAATTCTGTGAACTTGACTGTTTTAGATACCTTGTATAAGTGGAATTATTCAGTATGTGTCTCTGTGTGACTGACTGATATCAGTTAATGTGATGTCCTCAAGGTTCATGTTATGTTTGCATATTGCAGGAGTTCCTGTTTAAGGCTGTATAATATTCCACCCAGTGTATGTACCAAATTGTTCCGGCCATTCATCTGACAGTGATCATTTAGGTTGTTTCTACATTTTAGTTATTGTTAACTGTGCTGTGGGGAAACATGGGAGCACTAATATCTCTTTGAGGTCCTGCTTTCAATTCTTTTGGGTAAGTATCCAGAAGTGGGGTTGCTGTATTATATGGTACGTCTATTCTTAATTTCTCAGGGAAGCTCCATACTATTTTCCATAGGAACTGTGCCATTTTGCATTCCCACCCACAGTGTGCACAGATTCTAGTTTCTCTACATCCTTACCAACACTTGTCTTTTACACATATATTTTTTTACGTAGAGATTTTAGCCATCCTGACAGGTGTGAGATGATGTCTCATTTTGGTTTTGCTTTGCATTTTCTTGGGGATCAGTGAAACTGAGGGATTTTTTATGTAACCATTGGCCATTTGTATGTCTGCTTTGAGGAAATGTCTAGTCAAGTCCTCAGCCTATTTTTGAAACAGGTTATTAGGGTTTTTGCTCTTGAATTGGACAAGTCCCATGTATACTTTGGAGATGAACTCTCTGTCAGCTGTATGGTCTGTAAATATTTTGTCCCATCCCATCAGCTGTGCTTTCACCCTGATTATTTTGCAGTTTGAAAGACACTTGTTTTTATTTTGCTGCCTCTGCTTTTCATATTGTACCCACGGCCCATGGGCAAAGTCAATGTGAAGAACCTTTTCTCAATGCCTCCTCCAGGCCTTTTACAGCTTTGGGTCTCACGTTTACTCTCCCACCCATTTGGAGTGGATTTGTGTGCACGGCATAAGATAAGGGTCCAATTTCATTCTTTCGCATGTGGATATCTAATTTTCCCAGCACCATTTGTTGAAGAGATTATCCTTTCAACCATTGTGTAATTCTTGGCACCAGTTACAAGAAGTCAGCATTAGGGGGCGTTGGGAGAAGCGTACGCAGGAATTCTCGGTACTGTTTTTGCAATTTTTGCAACACTAAAATGAATACAGCAGAAAGAGTTGAAGCGGTATAATAGTCTCATTTTAATGTTTTAGCATTTTGATGTGGGAACAGTGATTGCACAACACCTGTAGCTGTTATTCCCCCTCCCCAGGCCGCACAGTGCTCATGCTCGCTTTGCCAGCAGAGGGTCTAGGGACAGGGGCGCTGCCACCAAGGCAGCAAGTGCCCCTGCCTCCCTAATAGAAACTGCCTAAAGGAAAGGCTTATTTCCGCCTCAGGAAGGCTTGGCCAAAAGCGATGATGTCATTTCATTAAAGGGATATCACAGACCATCTTTGTTTGCTCCTTTCTCAGTAGTTCCAGAAGCAGATGCCAGATTGTTGCTTCTGTTGTGTTTGCGTGACCTAGAACATACGCAGAGAAGATGCATCAAGGAAAGATGTTCATTCCCACGCCGTAAACACTCTTGTCCTGTAGGTTAAGAGGTGAAACAGACACAATAGTTTAAACCTTTTCCATGTGGTTTCCCCAATAATAAATCGTCAATCCCTCTAGAAATAAGCAACATCCTAACTTTTTCTTTTTCTTTTTTTTTTAAAGATTTATTTTTTATTTATACATACAAGCTGGGGTACAGGCCAGAGGTGTGGGGCGGCGAGAGGGTTCACCAGAGACAGAGTGGGGAGCAGAACAGGCAGATCAGAAGTACACTGCTGAGGGGAGCAGCGGGCGAGGCAGGAGAGGTCTGCCGCACCATGTGGGATTCTCCCCTGCCGGGCGTCGAACTCGCGTCGCCGCTGCCGACAGCTCCACAGCGCAGCACTCAACCGCTGCGCCACCAGGGAGGCCCAACATCCTAACTTTTTCATAAGCTTGCTCTAGCTCATCTTTTTGGGTCTGTCAGTTATGTATTTTCTTCTGGTTTTTTTTTAAGATTAAATATACGTATATATACTTGTAGAGCAAGCTTTATGTATTCTTTTGTTTTTTAGAGACCTGTTTGGGTTTATTAACCAATTCAGGAGTCAGGCAACTCCCTACCTAGCAAGTAGAAGACACTGCGAAGGGGTTCACACCAGATATTCTTCTGCCTTCTTGTTTTCTCCACAGTTCTGTCGGTGAGAGTCTCCCTGTTGATGTATAGCTCTAGCTCTCTCCTTTTTCCTTGCTGCATAGTATTCTATCATGTGGCTATACCACACTTTATCTGTTGACTCTAAGTGGACATGGGGATTGCTTCCCCATTGGGGCCATGACACATGATGCTGTTGTGAACCTTCTTGCACATGTAACTGGAATAATTGTGCATGAGTATCTCTAGGTGGCAGTTCTCAAACTCTGGTGCAGGAATCCCTTTACACTACTTTATTTTTAAAGATTTATCCATTCTTGCATACAAGCTGGGGTGCAGGCCAGAGGCGTGGGGCAGCGAGAGGGTTCACCAGAGACAGAGCGGGGAGCAGAACAGGCAGATCAACTGAAGTACACTGCTGTGGGGAGCAGCGGGCGAGGCAGGAGAGGTCTGCCCCACCATGTGGAATCTCCCTGGCTGGGCGTCGAACTCGCGTCACCGCTGCCGACAGCTCCACAGCGCAGCACCCAACCGCTGCGCCACGAGGGAGGCCCTACACTATTTTTTTAAAGCACTGATTTCCCCCAAGGAGCTTTTGCTTATGCCAGCCACATCTCTCAGTATTTGCCTTATAAGAAATTAAAGTTGGTGAAAATGTCAAAATGTTTATGTGTTAACTCATTTTGAAATGTCATTTAAAAATTACCATGTTAACACCAATCACACTCTTAATGAAAACTACCTGTGTTTTCAGAACAAAAATCAGTGAGAAGAGGCCTTCTGTTTAACAGTTGGCAAATATTCATAAGGTCTGAATTTGTGCAGTGTAGCTGAGGTATGTCTGTTTACCCGGTCTGTGGTGGTGTGTGGTTTAGATGACAGTTGGAAGGAGAAAGTGTCTTTTAATAGCCATCTCAGGTAATCATAGATCTTTTTCTCAGATTCAGCAGCAGAAAAGTGTGGTGGCCAGTAGAATCTGCAGCCCTAAGGGAAGTCGGCTGACTCTGACCTTGCCCAGGCATTGTCCACTGAGTCCTACTAATCTTTCCAAAGTTGCATGTTTCCTTGTACAACAGAAAACAGATTTGCAGAGCTCAGTCGCAGTCATCTCTTCGGGGCTGAATCAAGCACGGGACAGCTGTCAGGCACACGAAGGCCACTGGAAGCTGCCTTGAGCAGAGAGCCGTGGGGCCTTGGGCTTCCCCGTTAGTATTGTGAGTCTGGGGCCTCTCTGGTGGCGCAGTGGTTAAGCGGTTAAGCGCTGCGCTGTGGAGCTGTCGGCAGCTGCAACGACGACATCGCCCGGCCAGGGAGATTCCCGCATGGCACGGCAGACCTCTCCTCCCTGGCCCCCTGCTCCCCTCAGCAGTGTATTTCTGTCAATCTGCCTGTTCTGCTCCCCGCTCTGTCTCTGGTCAATCCTCTCCCCACCCCATGCCTCTGGCCTGTACCCCAGCTTGTATGCATAAATAAATAAATACATCTTTAAAATGAAGAAGAAGTGTGAGTCTGTTCACCCAAACAGAGACCACGCCAGGGTCTGGGCAGCCGCTGCAGCACTCGCTCCTCTCCTCAGCTCTGTGCCCCAGGAGGGGCCTCTCGGGTCCAGGAGGCAGCAGCAGGAGTTTGAAGAGTGGAAGGAGAGAAGTCAGAATTGTTACCCCTCCCCCTTCCACCCTGCATTCTGGCGGTGGCCGCATCCCCTCAGCCACAAGCCCATCCGTGATCCACTGTGACCGTTCATTTTATCATCCTGGCTACGGCGCCCCGGTATCTGGCTGGAGGCTGCTGAAGGGGGTGCGTCTGGTTGGGTGTTCGCGGTTGAAACGAGCCCTGTAGTCGGTGGACTCAGGCAAGCAGTTTGCCCAAGATGTGGGGAGTCCCGGATCCACTGAGACTCTGAATAGAACAAGGCTGTGAAGGGAGAACCGCACCTCCCACCCCCCCACCCCCTCACCACCTGCTGGAGCTGGGACATCCGTCTTCTGCTCTTTCTGCTCTGAGTTCACAAGGCCTCAGACTGGACTGGAACCTGCGTCCTCGGCCTCCAAGCCCCTTGGCCCCTCAGGCGCCGGGCGCTTCCACCAGAAGCTCCGCTGGTCTCCAGCTTGCAGGCGGCAGACGGAGGCTTGTAAGCCTCGTAACTGCGTGAGCCAGTTCCCTGTAATACATCCCTTCCTGTTCATCCGTATCCTCTTGGTGTGTGACTCTGGATAATCCTGGCTAATGTGCTCATCTCAAGCCTCGGGTGAAGCCTTCCTCGCTTGCCCTGTCACATCTGGGGGCGGCTCTGGCTTCCGCGCTGCCAGTCAGGCAGCTACGTTTGCCAGCTGCTTGATCTTTGAATCTCAGCCCCTCCCCGGGATCAGTTTCCCTCTGCGACTGAAGAGACTTCCACAGAAGGGCGTCCGAGTGGGCGTTTCCATTTGCCCCCGGCGCCATCTCGGCACCGCTGATTTCAGCTCCCCTCCTGAGAGCCTGGTGAAAACCAGCTCGTTGTCTTAATCAGAACAAGCAAATAAAATGTTCCCAGGTTGCTTGGGATGCTCTGCTTGCTTCCCTGAGCTCATGTCCTAAACTTCTGTTCCAGGGCAACCCCAGTGTGAAGTGGGGTGGCCTGACTAGGGGTCACCAGCGCCCTTAAAAGGGACTTAGAATGAGATTCAACTGCAGGCATACACAAAAGGGTTAATAAAGGGTTTATTTACAAAAAGGGGAAATGAAGAAATTAATAACTCAGGGAGAAAAAGAGAGATCAACTGTTCAATGCACCCTACCAGTTCCGCTGGGCTGAAACCCCAATAGCACGCTGAAAGCAAAACACCAAGGACCCCCAAAGGCCCACAAGCCTGGCTGTTCACTCCACCCTCAGTTCCCAGCATCCTCCCTGGTGATGGCATCATGGGATTTGTAGTCCTTGCTGTCTTGGATCTCTTTGGTCTGGGATGAGAGTAGGGTCCATAAAACCTGTTTGTGGCATTTGTTCAGGATGTCCTTTCCCCCCAACACTCCTCACTAGATTGCCATCCTTTGTGATTTTAAAAAGATTGTTTTTAGTATTTCATTTAGCACTGTTTGTTGTTTTCAGCAGAAGAGTTGATGGAAAGAACTGAGCCCGCCACTATCAGAAATGAGAAAGGACCGTCCCCTCCTATTTTTCCTAAGATTTTTGCAGACACTCGCTGTTTCTCATGGGCACTTGAAAGAATCTGCGCTTAAATCTTGAATGAGAAATCTGACCACGAGACCAGGAGTTAGATTTCAAGATAGCAATGTGGTGTTGGCTCCCTGTCAGCATATTACAGAGTACGCCCAGAACTGAGTAGTTTAAAGCAACGCACTTTTGTGATCTCTTCATTCCTGTGGGTGAGGGACGTGAGCATTTTGTCTTGTCTTGTCTCACAGTTTCTCACTGGCTGTAACCAACGTGTTGGTCCAGGGTCTGCAGTCTCCTCTGAAGGGTCTACTGGAGAATAAGCCACTTCCAAGCTCGTTCGTTAGCTCTGTGCAACCTTTACAGAACGTTGGATGAGGGCCTCAGCTTCTTGCCAGTCCTTGGTCATGGGATTCCCTTGGTTTCCTGCCACATGAGCCTTTCCAAAATGGCAGCTCGCAAGACAGTGCTGATGTCATTGTACAGGCAAGAGAGAGAGAGTGCTGGCAAGACAGGATTCCAAGAGCTTTGCAACCTCATCTTAGAAATGAAGAAACATCCATCATTTTTACCATGTCCCACTGGTTATAAACAAGTCACGAGGTCCAGTCCACCCACAGAGGGAATCGGGTTACATATGGCTATGGATATCAGGAAGTGGAATGTTCTAGAAGGCAGCTTGGCAGTAATTTTTAGAGGGGTGCCTGTGTTCAGACAAAAGTGATGTCTGCATTTCCATCTCTCCCTTAGCTTTCAATAAGTACGCACCGGGGTTCCCTGGTGGTACAAGGGGTTAAGTCTCAGCACTATGAAGCTACCCAGAGCCACTGCAGTACAAGTTCGATCCCGGCCAGGGAACTGACCCACATGGCGCAGCAGACCTCTCCTGTCTCCCCACTGCTCCCCTCAACAGTGGATTTCAGTCAGTCTGCCTGTTCTACTCCTCGCTCTGTCTCTGGTGAATCCTCTCGCTCCCCCCTACACCCCAGCTCTTGTATCCATAAATAATCTTTTAAAAAATTAAATAACCACATACCAGTTCTAGCACTTCGGTGGGGCAGGATGATGGAAAAGGATCACGTTTCATGTATGAAATGCCTCCACTATCAAGATACTGCTTTGAGGGTTTGGCTGCTTCTCCCAGAGGTTCACCAAATAAACTACCTCTCTGTTGTCAGTAAGCCCTGAGATTCTATTCTTATGCTATTCAGAGTGCATTGTAAATTTTTTTTTTTGGACAAAACTGAAAGAACTTCTTGCATTTTGCTTGGACACAGTTCCAGAATCTCTCATGTCATGGGTTTGATTTAAGCTGAAGAAGAACACTGGACGTGGACTTCATCCTTCTGCTTACCCGGTACTGAGCTCTCCTTATTTTGGGGTGCTAGAGAATGTGGAGTGATCACATGCTCATTATTTCTATTTCACTCATAGCTTTTACCATTTTCATTCTATTAGCCATAACTACAGATTTTCCATAGTACATACATTTCATAAACCACACTATTTTGTTAGTATGTGTAAGACCCAGAAAAATCTCAGCAACCAAGTAGAAATATAGCTAAATTCACTAAAAATCAGATTAAAAGGTATCTGATTGTTGCTTCATGTCTAAATGTTTCATGTACAAAAGAAGGAAGGGGTATATAATAATTCTGTGCATGGTTTAATATAATCCCAACATGTTTTCTAGAAAGATATTTTAGGAATAATAACTTGGGCAAATTTTGAAAATCATTCATTCATCTTTCCTGCCTGAGAATGGTTGAGAGCATTTGGCAGTCAATTTGACAGCTTTGATTTAAGGCTCTGCCTTCAATAGACCCAAAGCTAATAAAAAACTTATCTTAAAGTATTCCTATAAAATATGTTGTTTTGAAGTTTGATTAGTGAGAACAAAATGTGTTTGGGGCACCTCATTTCTGACACTCGCCTATTTTTTTCATGCTCTTTGCCTTCATTATTATGTCTGGATCAAAGAAGACTTATCAGAGAAGTTGTTCTACATGATTTTAGGTTTCATTTTTACTTCAAGAAATCGAAGTCAGCATAGTTGTCGATCTTGTTTAATTCATCCTCTCCAGTATGAAGAATGTTCAGGTAATGCTTTTTCTTTTAAGATGTCTGACTTAAATGGAATGAAGTCACACAACAAATAGTTATTAACAATGATTTTCTTTAATAATTTGAATGGTAGCATACAAAACATGCTACAAAGGCAGCGCCCACCCATAAAAATGACCCTCGCGGTTCCTTCGAACCCAAGGTTTGTTGTTTAAAAATTTAAATTTATTTATGCATAAAAGAGCTGGGGTATAGACCAGAGGTCTGGGGGTGGGGGGTGGGGAGAGGATTCCCTGGAGACAGAGTGGGAAGAAGAACAGGCAGATAAACTGAAGTCCACTGCTGAGAGGGCAGCAGCGGGCAAGACAGGAGAGGTCTGCTGTGCCATGTGGGTCAGCTCCCTGGCTGGGGATCAAACTTGTGCTGCAGTGGCTGCTGATAGCTTTATAGTGCTGAAATTTAACCCCTTGTACCACCAGGGAGGCCCTGAGGTTTGTTGTTTTGTCTTGCTGTTATTTACATTTTTACAAGCAGTCATCAGTTCCAAGAAGAGAAGAATGTCTTCCTCATGGCATCTAATTAAAGCACCCGTAACATTCATACCAATACTTATTCTACTCCCTGATTTGTACCTTTACGTGGAAGTTATCCAAAGTGGTTTTGGGGCTTGGAAATCGTGGTCGCCTCAGGACTAAAGCATCACTCACACCTCCAGCTGCTGCAAGTTTTGAAGCTTGAAGCTGAGTGCCCCTCCTCGAGATGGCCTTCAGAGGAAGGGGACCGCCTCACTCACAGTCGTAGGCTCTTCTTGGGCAGTGCACATTCAATGACTAGTCACTTCACAGTGACGCAATTTTACGACCTGGTTCCTTGTCCCCAATCTGAGATGTGTGCCTGAGGCCATCTGGTTCCAGGGCTCCTGGTGAAGACCTTTTTAATGACTGTATAATTTTCCAAATGTGTGTGCTGCCTGATCTTGCTTCCTTCGCTCCCCTGCAATCATAAAGCCCTACCACACTCCTCAACTCACTGTCCAAAGTCTAATTTCTTTTTCAGAACCCCTTTCCTGAACACCCAACCCACAGGTTTTTCTCAATCATCATTTTAGCCTCTCGGGCCTCCCTGGTGGCGCAGCGGTTGAGCGCTGCGCTGTGGTGCTGTCGGCAGTGGCCATGCGAGTTCGACGCCCGGCCGGGGAGAATCCCACATGGTGTGGCAGACCTCTCCTGCCTCGCCCGCTGCTCCCCTCAGCAGTGTGTTTCTGATCTGCCTGTTCTGCTCCCCACTCTGTCTCTGGTGAACCCTCTCACTGACCCACACCTTTGGCCTACACCCCAGCTTATATGCACAAATAAAAAAAAAGGAGGGCCTCCCCGGTGGCGCAGCGGTTGAGCGCTGTGCTGTGGAGCTGTCGGCAGCGGCGACGCGAGTTCGACACCCAGCCGGGGAGAATCCCACATGGTGCGGCAGACCTCTCCTGCCTCGCCCGCTGCTCCCCTCAGCAGTGTATTTCTGATCTGCCTGTTCTGCTCCCTACGCTGTCTCTGGTGAACCCTCTTGCTACCCCACACCTCTGGCCTGTACCCCAGCTTGTATGTATAAATAAATCAATCTTTAAAAAAAAAAGCCATCATTTCAGCCTCTCGCCCTGTAAGTGTATAAGCACAGACACATCTCCCACATGGAGAGCAACTGATTGATAAAGGTTTGACCTTGATGCACAGATGAGATTTGCCCTCCCAGTTACACTAAGATGCGGACACTTGAACGTGACTGTGAAGATCTCCGTAGTAGGGGAAGAGGCAGATAGCTCACCATTGCTGATGTGACACTGGGCAGATGCCACGGTAACTCAGAGGCCCCCGTGCGCACTGAGCCCACATAGTCCGGGATGCCGGAAATGATGGTCAAGGTGACCTGGGTGTTTCGTCTTTCTAGAGACTGAGGGGAGGCTGAGGTCAAATGGGAAAAATGTAGCAAATACTGAGACTGAACCTGAATTTTAATGCTAATCAAAGAGGTGTGTGTTTCGGGGGGTATGTTACTTTCACCTGAAATCAAATAAGGAGACACCCAGGGAAATATGGATATTGTCCTGCTTTTCTGGAATATCCATAAAAAACTAGCACAGACTGGTAGCTTTAGACAACAGACATTTATTCTCTTACCCCTGTGAAAGCGAGAAGTTGAAAATCAAGGTAGCAGGGGGTCATACTCCCTTGGAGGACCCCTTCCTTGCCCCTCCCGGCTTCTGGGGGTGCCCAGCCATCCTTGCTCCCTATATGTCTCCTCTGTACCGCCAAATCTCCTTCCCAGGGCACCATCTTGGGATTTAAGGGGCACCTAACCCAGCACAACCTCCTCTTCACTTGATGACATCTGTAAAGGCCCCCAGATTAGGTCACGTTCGCAGATTCTGGGGGTTAGGATTTCATCATGTGTTTTGGGGGTCACCATTCAACCCAAGCAGACACAGAGCGGGGAGCAAAGAAAAGTTGGAAGGAGGGGAAGAACGCAGTATGAAGATCTCCGTAAGTAGCAATTGCCCTGTCTGTAAAATTCAGGGAATGTGCAGGAAGAAGTGAGAGTAAAACACTATCTGTTAATATGTAGCAATAATAGCAACAGATAATCCTTCTGTGTGGTTACTATGCCCTGCAGGGCAATGTTTAAAGCAAGTTCCCTGCGCTAATTCCTTTAGTCTTCATAGGTCAGCCCT
>PVIJ01022702.1:0-10152 GCA_004024925.1 Scalopus aquaticus
AGAGACATGTGAAAAACTCTCTGTTTCTTGGCCTTGGACTTGTAGCAGGAAATTGGGGGACATGAATAGGGACACTTGAAATACATATGGGCGAGAGTCCTGTGGGAAGGCTGATAACACTGGTCAACAGTGACATCGTTACTGACTTAAAAAGGCACTAATCTGTAGTATCTTGGTGTGCTGAACATGAATATAACCCTGAAAAATTTTTATTAGCTCCCGTTTTGAAGATATTTCATATAATTCATTTTATGTATTTCACCTTGTAAACTGATCCAGTAGGACTGCAACAACATCCCAAATCAGCCTTGAATGATGTAATTTTTGCATCGCGTTGCATAATACCATCATGCACACATCATCCAGAGATGACTTCTGATGTAATGCCAGGCAGCTGCTGAGGTAAGCTGACGTCAGCAGTGCACTATAAAAAGCACTGTCAGAGGTTGAGCATTGAAAATATTTCAGACTTTGTGCAAGACAATTGAAACTACTGTTCCATAGAACTGTTATTATTTTATCCATTTAGGCACAATACAGAACAATAATGCTTCAAAAGTGCGTTAACAGCGTGGACAATTTCTGCCCTATTTGTGGGGAAGGGACATTTGCCAACCAGAAGAAAAGTATCACTTCTCAAGTGAAGAAGGCTTATCACTTTTACTTTGGATGCAAGGTTGGTGACCAAGACAAGCCTTGGGCCCTGCATATATGCTGTGCTATATGTACAACACAGCTTTCACAGTGGTGAAATGGCAAAAGACCATCAATGCCGTTTGCATTCCCCATGGTGCGGAGAGGCAAACAACCACATAAAAGACTGTTACTTCACTTGGTTCCACCTCTTTCCAGCAGAAGAACAAACCAAAAGAAGTAGAGAATAGTCTACCCAAACATTCTGTCTGCATTGAGACAATTTTCACATGGTGAGGGACTCCCTATTCCAGAATCTCCAGCAGAATATTCTCTTCATTCATCTGATGAGGACAAAGGTGAGCCAACCTGATCTTCTCCTGTTCCATCAGCATGCAGTGATACAGATTTTCACTGTGGTGCATCATCAACCCCACACAGACTAACACAGGAAGAACTCAATGACCTGGTTCGTGATTTGGACTTTTCCAAGAACAAGGCAGAATTGCTAGGATCAAGACTCCAATAATGGATATTCTAGAAGATGCCACAATTACGTGATATCAAAAGCGCCACCAGTAGTTGGAGCATTTCTTCAAAAAGGAAAGTACTCTGGTATTCTGTCCCAATATTGTGGGCCTCATGAATGCCTTAGAAATCACTCATGACGGGTCTCCCTGGTGGCGCAGCGGTTAAGCGCCGCGCTGTGGAGCTGTTGGCAGCGGTGACGAGAGTTCTACACCCGGCCGGGGAGAATCCCACATGGTGCGGCAGACCTCTCCTGCTTTGCCCGCTGCTCCCCTCAGCAGTGTATTTCTAATCTGCCTGTTCTGCTCCCCGCTCTATCTCTGGTGAACCCTCTCGCCACCCCACGCCTCTGGCCTGTACACCAACTTGTATGTATAAATAAAAACAATAAATCTTAAAAAAAAAAATTTAAAAAAGAAATCACTCATGACCCACAAGAATGGAGACTATTTCTAGATTCTCGAAACTGAGTCTTAAGGCTGTGCTTTTGCACAATGGAAACTATCTTCCATCTATTCTATTCCTGAACAGCTGTACAAGAGACAAGGTAAGAAATACAAGAATTAGTCTATGACTTGATTTTTTACAGGTACTAACTGTAGGCCTATTGCTATTGGTATGCATTTCATGATGTAAACATCAATTTATTGCAGATTACAAAAAAAAAAAAAGAGCCAAAATTAGAATTTCACTGTCATAGTCATGTTGAGCACTTACAAATTGATAGAAAATGACTAATTTTTTTTCAATAACAAAAACTTATGGCAAGCTTTTGGGCCTCAGCAATCTTGCTTTGGGTCACCCCTGTTTGTCTGGACATTTACACATGAGGGGATGGATAATTTTAGATACTTGACTTGAAAACTATATTCTTTCTCTCTCTTTCCTCTACTGCACACTAATTTCATTAAAGATATTTTCCATTTAAGTTCTTATGCACTAAAGTGTGTTTTGTATTGATGCAACAGATGACAGAACCCATTTAGAGCAGTCAGGTTTGGGGTTCCTGGGTGTCCCTCACTGTCCCCTGTAACAATATCACTTATATGTGGAATGCACAGAAATCAACGCAAAGGTCGACAGTGACAAATCTTGATAGTTAATCATAGGTTTGAGGTGTCCAGAAGGGTCTGGGAGGGACAGGGATGGGGGAGGAGTAAAAGCAGGACAGGGAGGAACATATTGAACTATGAGGAAGGCTACCAGAAGGGGGAGGTGGTGGAGTGGTAACAAAAGGAAAAGTAGCATCCAATGGAGGATTACTGGGGCGGGTGGGTGGTGGGTCTGGTGAAATAACTTATAAATGTAGAGTGATAAACCTATACACTTAAAACATATACTGTAGTGTATACTGACAACCTCAATAATTATAACATTTTTATCTAAAGTGCTATTTTTGGAAAAAATAATTGAATACCTGATATCATTACCTGAACTTGTTATAAAATTAATGAACAACATTAGCATGTCTAGTTCAACAAACCTTTTTCTTGCCTTCACAACATGTAATTATGGTTTATTTTTGAACTCTTTCTATGTTATAGATTTAGAAAATTCATTGTTCCTGAAATGATGGACATAATATACTACTTGAAACCACTTCACTATGTGTGGTACATGAGATGAAGCTCTATTGCCTCCCTCATTAGATCTCTTCATAATTTAAGGTGGTTGGTATGTGATGTAGGGTTTTAAGTGTTTCTGCATTGTTTGCTTCTGTGTACTTTCAAAACGTTCAAGGTTCTCTTGAAATCATTGCTTTTATTTTTTTCAGGTGACCTTTTGTATTTATATCAAAACACAATTAGCCAAAAAAATTAGTTCCTTCTTAAATCCCCCTTCACATAATAATGATTAACTGTAGCTTTATCTGAACTGTCTCCTTTCCATCCAGCGCCAATGGCAATTTTTCATGGTATTGAATCCTGTTTTAACTTCTGGTGAATTAGCAACAATTAAATTCATTTTTATAAATTTCTTATAATTATGCCTAGCATTTAATATGTTTATTATTTATTTTATTGACTGTATACAAGCCATTTACTTGAAGGACATACATGAATAAGTTGAACTTTTTTTCCCAGGTGAGACTAAAGACACTGGCACAATTAAAACTCTATTTCTGAATGCTGGATTGAAAATCAAAATTTTTTCATATAATCTTTTTAATCTCTATATACCTCATTTTGTTTTTAAAATTATATTACTTAATATAATTTAATAATTATAACATTGAATAAACTGATAAATATTTAAAACATGGCTTAAAGTTGGATCTCATTTTCTTAATTAATAGTTAGAGCCAAAAGTGTTATGTGTTCTATAGTTTAAAACATATGGTGATGCATTCAGTGCTATTATTCACATTAGCTGCCTTGTCATCTGCTCATCCCTTTCTGGGGCTCCCTGCACAGAATGCCTGTAGAACCAGGTCCAGCCAGTCATTTCCTATGAGTAAACAGCAATAGCAGTGGACAAAACTAGCTCAGAGATTCATTCTGTTGCCGATTCAAGCTTTAACCTGTTAGTTGACTGATCCTAGAGAATGTGGCAGACAGTGCAGAGGCAGCTGGAATATAATTTTACATGGAAAGGACCATCCTTGTGTGTTAGTAACTCATAAAAGAAGCAAATTTCCAACCAATGAGAATATATTTAAATGTTTTCCTTGGATGTATAGGGATTGTCTTAAAAAATATCATTCTTTATTTCCACCAATGCCATCCCTTCTGATTTTACTCTACAGGCAATTTTCTCACCAGAAATAGAGACATGCTACATTAGTGTTTATTACTCTTTAGTTTATCTACACAATTTATTAACTAGTGAATGTGATTTAAGTCTAACTCACTGTATCAGATCATTTTTTCTCACTCAAAAGTATAGGGATTTTTTTAAATTAGGAACAAAACAAAAATAAATCTATAGCCACTCAAATTTAATATATTATCTCACTCCTTTTATCAGTGTTAGACTATATTTGTTTATTTATTTTCTCAATGTATTTTCTGGGCCAGATGCCAGATAAGTAATAACCAGCCATCCTTTTTAGATGAGGTATTGACTTCAATGAATTTATTCCATGGAGTACTACTATAAATGAACAAAGATGCCGGATAAAAAGTGGAGGCCTAGAAATTTGATTCAACTATTTTCTTCATGTAAATAACTTCTAAATATATGACTCCAGAATTAGCACCACAAGATCCCTTTTAACACACACACACACACACACACACACACACACACACACACACACACACTTGTATTCCTGTGTTTATGTTTAATAATGTGTTTATGTAAAATGATATGTGCATAGCAGTTCTTCACATGAATATCTTATTGCTTCAAACTCATTATTTTCAGAGCATATTAAACATGTTCTTATCTATGTCTCTTAGCACCTCCTAATTCCAATTATACATAGTAGAAATTTGGGAGTCATCATTTACTTGAGGTGGTACATTTTAATAAGATCCCAATGAATGCTACTGGTAATGGTTTGTGAATCACTCTATGAATAACAAAAAAACTCTCTAAACTCCTACACAATTTGGCCCTTTTGCACTCTCTCAGAATTCATCACATAACATCTTCATCTGGTCTATGCAGCACTATACAGCTTGCCTTCTCTCATTTCTTTAGTACACTAAGATCTACCATGCCATTGCCATTTCATGTAATGTTGTTTCATCTGTCCAAAAAGTTCCTCCCCACTTTTTATACTACTGACTCTTTACAACCTTCAGTTTTTACTTCCTCTCATTCATATGACAAATATTTACTGAGTGCAATGGTTAATTTTATGTGTCAATGTGACTGGACAAAAGACACTCAGGTATTTTGTTAGACATTATTATGGGGTATCTGTGAAGGTGTTTCTCTCTGAGATTAAAATTTGAATCAATAGACTGGGTGAAACACTTTGGTCTCCCCAATATTGATCGGGTCTCACCCAATCCATTGAAGCCCTGATAGAAAAAAAAGGTGAAAGAAGGGAGAATTTGTTCTCTCTCTGTGTGATTTTAAGATGGGACATCAGTCTTATGCCTTTGTACTAGAGCAGACTAGAATTTACCTTGTGCCAATGATTTTCAGAACTTCAGACTAGAATCACACCACAATTCTCCTTGGACTCTAATTTACTAATCATATTAACTAATTCCTTATATTGACACACAAAGACACACAAACACACACACACACTCTTGAACAAACCTCAGGCTCTCTAAAGTTTTATTTTTTACCTGTAATCTTGCAATAATGATGCAAATTTCAACATGAAGCTCTTCTTTTTATTGTGAAGTTGGGGTATATGCTACTTCCACATCTCTATATCCAGCAGTAGACACTGGAAGACTTACTTTTATTTGAAAATGCAAATATGGTAATTCTGAAAGTTGCTTTATAATTTATTATTTTATTTAATTATAAATATAGTAATTATAAGGATAATAATTATATGTGATATTGTCGAATAGAGACACCAGCACCTAATTATACTATTTTTCTTCTCATCTTTTTTTCTAGATCACTTCGTGTTTTCTAGATAGAAAAGAAAATAACACAAACACTTGTTGTCAAAATACAGTTCTGATCACAGGCTTCAAAAAACTATTTTGATATTCAGAAGCCACAGATTCATTCATTGTTTTGGCTCAACATTTCTGCTATGTCATTATTCAAAAAGTGTCAAAACAACCCCATGCAGAAGCTATTAGTTTCTTTGTGGAATAGAGAGGAAATATTTTATTACTTATCAAAAGAATTGTTTGCAGCTCTGTGATTATGTTGTTCTTTAACATGTAATGAATATTGGGTGAACTTTATATATCCCTAACCCCCTGTTCTAATAGGCAAGAGAGCAAAGCCCCCTAATCAAGCTTAAAGTGGTAATAAGCTCTGTCCTGCTCTGTGAAGCAACTGTGGATGAATCTAGTGTCTACAGGAAAACAGGTCATCCTCCTCACTAAGGATTAAGGAGCCATCACATAAGAATGTGTAAACAATGGGTATCTAACTTTTGTATCTACAGTACATTCTTTAGAAACCAGGAAAGTGATTAAGCCCCAACAATTATTGCCTTTCTCTGTGCATCATAGATAGCAGCAAAATTTCTTTAGGTCAAGATAACTTCAGAAATTGAAAGATCTAGGCATATAAACAAGATATGAATTTTCCCCACCCCATCAAGAATAATAATTGTTTTTACTTTTCCTACTCACTTTTCCTATCTATATATACTGGGTTCAAACTTTTGCTTTTTGGAACAATTTTGCAGAGTAAAATCTGTCAAACTGTTTCCCAGGGTTCATATCCTCATATTGATTATCTAATAAATTGTTCATCTAGCTATTACTGAGAATTTTATTTTAGTCAGAGTAAATAATGCCAAATTGGAATTAAGAAGACTTCAATCCTATATTTCTTTGCTTACTGGATGTTACACACTATCAGTGGTTCTGCTTCCTCAAGCTAAAGTGCCGACATATATCGGTGTGTCTCACAGAGATGTAGGGAAATAGAAGTTAAACTAGTTATGGTGTGTGAAAAAATTATGTGCTACAAAGAATATGGACTTCATTCTTTCTATTGTTATAATTAATGATTCAAAGGATTTATATTAATTAAAATGTCAATAAAATTATTTTCATGATATTTGGATACATGCAGTTTATCTAATATCTTAAACTATGTCATTCTTTAAATCATGGAATAAATTCCATTATCATTTTTTTCCTAAGACAATATTTCCCATTTATTTCAAACTCCTCTAAATGCCTTTCTAAAATTATGAGTTTGGGAAAAAATAACAGTAAATACCCATTTATTCATTAACAGACACAAAGGTGTGTATTATATGCTAGGCACTTCATATATATGGAATACAAAAACAACAGAAGAGATAAAAGTGAAAACAGAAACTTTACTTTAATGAAGCTTACATTATGATAAGGATATTCCAAAAGGAACATTTCCAGTAAAGTTATTGTATATCTATACTACATACACATGCACATCAATTGCTTGCCATATAAACATTTTGTGTTTTTCAAATTTCATCTAGCAGTAAACAGAATATATTATTGATGTGACATTATTGATGTTATTTGTAATGTAGAAAATTCCAAATATTGACTAATGCAATGAAGCACATTTATTTATTACGTTATCACAAACAAAAGAATTTATTGGTAATAGTGCACTATTGTATTATTTATGGTAAAAATACCTTTGTTTACAAACTAAGACTAGCATAATAATGGGGTCACAATATTAACACATTGTGTTTATTGACCATTCCTAGAATGTTCATTATATAATGTTGCCCCAGAGACTCTGGTCAATTTACATGAATCAAAATGGACAAAAATAGTTGGTAATCTATAAAGAAATAATCTGATTTTCACAGTTACATTGGGGGAAGCCCTTACCAAGTGATTTTTAGTGTCTTTCAAAAGAGAGAGCTTTGTTTAAGTAGCTGTTCTTTCAGGGCATATTTTATTAAAATAATCAAAACCATGGCATTGTTTTTTGTTCAGAATTTCAAATGATGAACTTTAGAATAAAAAATGTAATATTTAATCTAGTGTAACTCTTTTTACAATTAATATGAAGAAAATTTATGACCAGAATGTTCAAATGTTTAATATTTTTAAAACTAGGAACAGCAGAACCAAGATTTCCCAATTTTCCAATTTCACACATTCATATATTTGTTAGTACAATTTAAACCCCTCTGATTTTTTACAACCAATTTTTTTTCTGAACAGTTTAAATTAATGTGAAAAAAATCCATCATCTTTAGTTAAAAAAGAAAGATTGCTGTATTGTTGTCTTTGAAAGAAATTTGTTTAATTATTTATGCAAGAAATTAATCTTCCAGGGTTATAGTGAGTTTCCCAGGTTTGGGAATTTTTTTTTGAAATAATTTCATATTTAGTTTATAGTTAAAAAGTATATATGGAATTTCCAAGGCAAATATATATTCATGGTCATTATCTCTCATGACTGTCTTTAGTGAAAATACAGGGAATTTTACTTCCTTTCTGGTTATTCAACCAATGGATGAGATTAATAAACATTTAACTAGGGAATTATATATATATATATATATTAAAAAGTATTGGATAATTTGTGTGTGTGTGTGTGTGTGTGTGTGTGTGTGTGTGTGTGTGTGTGTGTGTAAGCACATGTAGAACAATGTTTACATGAAGAGTTTTGGGGAAAAAATAAAGACATCTTGGAGATTTTTCTTTGTCCATTCATGAAAGGTATCTAACAAGAACATTAAGCTGTGTTTTGTTTGTTTGTTTCTTAGCAATGTATTTGACCAAGTTTGTTATATAAGGCTAATTCCTTACTTCAAGTTGTAAAATTTCGTGTGACTTTAGATTGAATCTCCTTTAGAAGCTTTATATCAGTTGTCAGAAGGCAGTTTATCCAATGAAAGGCATAAAACCTTGAAGCAGATTGTTAACAGCAATATTCCCTATACAGAAGAATATGACATTAGGCAATGAAGCAGATTTCCATCCTGTGACACCACACCATGTGGTCTCAGCGTGTCTGTGAGAAAACAGGCATTCATTATTTCATATGTCCTCTGATACTTTGGGATTATCACTTAATTAACTCAGTATAAATAGATTGAACAAGTGGTGTAAATCCCAGATGACACAACACTTAGAATTCTATGACGGATCCTCAAAAGAAATCTTAGAAATTGAACTAAAAAGAAATAGAGATGTGACACCTGCTTCACCTCAGAATTTGAGTTTATGACAAATACTTGTTATTTCTCTGTATATATAGTTTTTAGTTCTTCCTGGAACATTTAGAAGTTATTAATAGAAAAACACAGATACATGTTTGTGTTAATATAGAACCTTCTCTGTTCTTCTCAGTTTGGGAAAATATCAAAGGAGTAGAGATCATTTTAAATTCCAGAAACCATTTTGAATGCATGCTTTTATATTTGAATTTAAAAGAATTCAACAAAACCACCAGTTGATAATGGAAATACTCTATGTCATAGAAAATCAGAGAGCACTTGCATGTTATTTGTTGTAAAATTGTAAGAAAAACATATATAGATATAGATATAATGTGATTGAGAATTATTAGACTTTAAATTCTCTGTAAGTGTAAACTTAACTTTTTAATTAAACCTCTCTGTGACACACACAAATTTCATCTTAGAGCAAGTACCAAAAATACAAAAATGCAATAATGCAATTTTAGCCAAACTGTATTTTTTTTTAAAGATTTATTTTTTATTTATACATACAAGCTGGGGTACAGGTCAGAGGTGTGGGGTGGTGAGAGGGTTCACCAGAGCCAGAGCGGGGAGCAGAACAGGCAGATCAGAAATACACTGCTGAGGGGAGCAGCGGGCGAGGCAGGAGAGGTCTGCCATGCCATGTGGGATTCTCCCTGGCCTGGTGTCGAACTCGCGTCGCCGCTGCTGACAGCTCCACAGCACAGCGCTTAACTACTGCGCCTCTGGGGAGGCCCCAAACTGTATTTTACATGCATTTTATAGCAGCAACTTTATCAGCGGACTTTTGTAAATGTAAATAGATATTCATATTATTATCAAAGGTATACTGGGGACATTTTATAGTCTAATGCATTTTAAATTATATAAAAGAGTAAACAGACGTATTATTTTGCTGACCCTGCCCATTATTATTTTAAATCTTAAATAAACAAATACATTAGTATTTGCATCTAAAGACACAAAAGCCTTTATTGAGGGACCTCTGAATTCTATGAAGTCACTTCAGAATGCTTATAAATAGTCTCACAGATCAATTGAATACATCACAGCCTGTTATGTAGATTTTTTTCCCCTACTGATGACAAAAATAAAAGTACTCAGTAAAAACAACCAAACATACAAACAAAAAAAGGTTGCATAATAAATAAGAGACTCTGAAAGTCTATTTTGCTTGATTGAACTGGTTGCTGATGACACGCATTTTGGGT
>PVIJ01022703.1:0-15556 GCA_004024925.1 Scalopus aquaticus
GCGGCTGTGGCAGCTGCACCACCTGCAGGACCTACAGTGTGGGCTGCTGCTCTGGCTGCTGCCCCTGCTGCCGAGGCTGCTGTGGGGGCTGCTGCAGCACCCCCGTGGTCTGCTGCTGCCGCCGCACCCGCTGCTGCACCCCCTGCTGCGTCCCCTGCTGCACCCCCTGTGGCTGCAGCTCTGGCTGCGGGAAGGGCTGCGGGAAGGGCTGTTGCCAGCAGAAGTGCTGCTGCCAGAAGCAGTGCTGCTGCTAGGGCGCCGTCTGCCGGTGGTGCTGGGGCTGATGCTGTTCCTGTTGCTAAGGCTTCGCCTCCATCCCTCTCTCCCCACTGTCTCCTTGTCACTTGAACCACTTGGGAATTTTCTCTTGTGTAGAGAAAAAAAGAGACATTTCTGGTTTGTTGGAATTGACTGTGAGTATCTCGTATTCTGAAGCTTTGGTGATCTGTGCACCTGAGAGACAGCGGGACGTCTTACTCAAGGTCTTCACAGAGAAAGATGGAGACGTCTTGCTTATTCTTCTGCATTTTGGTGGCTGGTGGTTGTCGCCCTTGGCAGATGCTGACAGTTCTGCTGTTTGGCGGGAGCTGGCCTGGTGCCTGGCAGGGCTGAGGCTGTGAGGGGCCTGATCCCTCAGGCCTTTCCTGCATGTGGTTCCCTGACCCGCCGTCCTACTCTGTGAGATTTGTCTCTCCCATCTGTGTGGACTTTGCCTTCATGCTCATCTCTCTTTGCCTTGGGTAGCTCGAGTGCTCACAGCTGCAAGGTGTCTAAACCCAAAGCTGCGAGCGCCTCCAGCACTGACTGGCAGCCCAAGGCCCTGGTCTCAGACAGTCGCGTCGAGATCCTGGTGTTTCATTCTGCAGCCTGTGCTCAGGGCCTCTGTCCGCCGCGGTCTCCTTCCCACCTGTAAGTACAACGGGCTCCTGATATCTCAGTTGCTCACATGTATCTCTCATTTCTTCTAAATGTTTAATAAACTATACTAAATCCTCCTTCAAATACCGACTCACAGAAGCTTCTTGTCTGGTGTTCCCTCTGGGGGAGGGTGGGTGGGCAGTGCTGACGCAGAGGTCATGTCCTCCCCAAACCCCTTCTGTAATGGAGGGCCCTCGTTAGTACACCACATCTTCAAGCATTCCATCTGTGCCGAAATTTACTGGACATGAATATTTTCTTCCTTTTTTTTTTTCCAAGAAATTCTTAAGTTGACAACTTCGGCAAGCACACACAAAGTTTAACAAAAGCTACCTCGGGCTCAATTTCTACCATTGCTATTCATGTACATATTCATGTATATTCTTAGACAAATAATTTTATGAAAACAAGGGTTTCACAGTGGCATCTTTTTGAGAATTGGATTTTCTCAATTGAATTTAAAAGCCTAGTTTAGTTACAAAAAAACTAATCTGCGTAAATTTGTAGCCAACTCCAACTCTACTTATAAACATTCTCTATAATGGGAGAATATAACAGCACTCCTTAATTTAGAATTTTGTTTTTTATTAACTATAAATTACCAGCTTTTAGCAATCTAAGGCCTTTCTGTAAACTCTGCATGCTTTTGGCACAAGTAAATTTTCCATAAAGAATATCACACACAAACACACACCACCATCACCACCACCATCATCAGCTTGCCTTAAATAAGCATGACTAGAGATAGCTAGGACGTTTATCCTGCAATAGTTCCTTGATCCCACTGGGTATTTTGCAAATGAACCATACCCGTGGGCCTGCCCATGGAGATGGATTCATTCTTCTGCAATATTGGCAAGAATGCTAAATGGCACTAATTCTTAGGATATTAAAATTGTACATACCTTCCAAGTTAGGAACTTCATGTCTTGGGCAAATACATATAATTTAGAAGTCTATTCACTGCAACATAGCAGAAGACTAGAAAAATCTAAATGTCTGTCCATGTGGTCTGATTAAATGTTCTATCTATACCACAGAACACTACACAGATCTATCCCAAATTAATGGGATAGAGTTCTGTGAACTGAGAAGCAATAACCCAAGATCTATAAAATGTTCAAAAAGGAAAGGTAGAGTAGAATGTGTACAAGATCATTTGCATAAAGAAAAATTATAAAATATTGATATCACTCAGTCAATGGAAAGATAGCATCAAATATGTGAAGTGCTGTATGGGTGCCCGAGAGGAAACAAAACACATTAGGGAAGATTTTGGGAAGAAACACCTCACTGATGGAAACCCTGTATGCTTCTGGGTGTCTGAGAACTCCCCAGCGTTGCAGTGGCATCACAACTGAGATGTAGGTATGACCCAGGAGACTTAGCCAGGGAGCGCAGTGCTCTGGATTCTCTTTAGTCTCTTCAAGGACACAGAGGTGCTTTGGCGCCAGAACTGATAGATTCCAGGCCAAATCGTGGCAGTGATATAGCATGACAGTGACAGCCTTCATTTCCTGTAGGTTTTCTAGTTTCTATAGGTCCTATCCCAAAATAGCTTCTGTAATCAGGGAATTAGACCTCCGACTGTCCCTTAGATTCCTAAGGAAATACACCCAAATGAGACTTGTTGCCAAACACACTGACATGGTCCCAGAATACATGCACTATCCTTAACTGTGGATTAGTACAGTGAAGTGACAGATTCGAAAATCAGTACACAAAAATCTGCTGCATTCTTATAGCCAACAATGAAGTGAAAGAGAAAGAAATCAACACAGCAATTCCATTTAAAATCACATTAAAAAGAGTTAAGTACCTAGGAATAAACTTAATAAAGAAGAAAGATGTATACAATGGAAGCCGTAAAATATTGTGAAAAGAAATTGAAGAACACAAAGAAATGGAAAGATAATCCCTTCTCATGGATTGGAAGAAGAAACATGGTCAAAAAGGCCACCTTACACAAAGCAACACACAAATTCAATGCAATCCCTTTCAAAATTTCATGACATTCTTCAAAGAATTAGAGCAAACATCACTGAAATTTAAATGGACCCATATAAGACCCCAAAGAGTCAAAATTCTGACAAAAAGTGAAATATCAAATTCCCAGCTCTACTGTGCAGTTCAAGCTCTACTGTGCAATTAAGGCTATCAAAACAGACACATGGTCCAATGAGATGGACTTGAAGGCCAGCTATAACCCCACACTTAACGTGAAAAGTCAATTTATGACAAAGAGGTTAACAGTATACAATGGAGAGCATCTCCTCAATAAATGTTGTTGGGAAAACTGGACAGTAATATGCAAAAGAATAGAACTACACCATTCTCTCACATCACACACAAAATTAACTCAAAACTTATGAAAGATTTGGATGTAAGACCTGAAATCATAAAATGTTTAGAAGAAATTAGAACACTCAGATTTTGACATTGAGGGTATATTTGGGGACTCAACTACAAGAGTAAGGGAAACAAGAGCACATATTAACAAACTGACTATATCCAGTTAAAAAGTTTCTGCACAGTGAAAGAAATTATCCTTAAAATGAAAATCAGCCTTTCCAATAGGAGAAAATATTTGCACATCATACATCCAACAAGGGGTTAAGATCACTGGTCAACACTGAGATCGTTACTGACCTAAAAGGGCCCTAATCTGCAGTATCTTGGTGTGCTGAACACTTGAACCCTGAAAATTTTTTATTAGCTCTTGTCTTGAAGATATTTCATATAATTCATTTTATATGTTTCACCATATAAATTTATCCAGAAGGACTGCAACAACATCCTAAATCAGCCTAGAATAATGTAATATTGCATCGCATTGCATAATACCATCATGCACACATCATCCAGAGTTGATTACATCATTTTCTGATGCAATGCAATACACTGTCAGGCAGCTGCTGAAGTAAGCTGACATCAACAGTGCACTATACAAAGCCGTGTCGGAAAGGCTGAGCAATGCAGACTTTGTCTGCACTGAAACCAGTTCCACATGGTGAGGGACTTCCTATTCCAGAACCTCCAACACAATATTCTTTTGGTTCATTTGATGAGGACAAGGGTGAGCCGACCTGTTCTTCCCTGTTTCAACATGCATCACCCTTTATGCATCATCAACCCCACACTGACTAACACAGGAAGAACCAAATGACCTGGTTCATGATTTGGACTTATCCAAGAACAAGGCAGAATTGCTGGGATCAAGACTCCAACAATGGAATCTTCTAGAAGAAGATGTCACAATTCCTTTATATTGAAAGCACCACCAGTAGTTGGAGCCTTTCTTCAGAAAGGAAAGTACTCTGGTATACTGTTCTGATATTGAGGCCCTCATGAATGCCTTACAAATCACTCATGACCCACAAGAATGGAGACTATTTCTAGACTCTTCAAAACTGAGTCTTAAGGCTGTGCTTTTGCACAAAGGAAATCATCTTCCATCTAGTCCAGTAGCGCATGCTGTCCACATGAAAGAGACATACTGAATTAAAGCAGCTACTGAATTCCATTGAGTACAGCTGGCACGTCTGTGGTGATTTGAAGCTAGCTGCCCTTTTAATGAGACTGCAGCAGGGATATACAAAATACATGTGTTTCTTATGTGAGCGGGATAGCCGAGCAAGTGAATTGCACTACTTGCAGAAGGAATGGACGTGCAGACAAAATGTAGCAGTTGGAGAGGAGAATATCCAGCACCCAGCTCTGGTGGAGGCTCACAAAATCCTGCTACCACCCCTTCACCTCAAGCTAGGTTTGATGAAGAATTTCGTGGAAGCCATGCTTTCCGATACCTGCATGAAAAATTTCCTCGACTCAGTGAAGCAAAGATTAAAGGGGGTATTTTTGTGGGTCCTCAGATTCGAGAGCTCTTCAAAGATGACCAGTTCAACAACTTGCTGCAGGGTGATGCAAAACAAGCATGGAATGCTTTCGCCTAGTACCTACAAACTTTCTTGGAAATGTTAGGGCAGAAAACTACAAGGAACTAGTAGAAGACATGCTGATGCAGTATCAGAAACTTGGCTTCAATATGTCTCTAAAGATCCACTTTCTTCATTCCCATCTGGATTTCTTCCCTGAACACTGTGGTATGGTTAGTAATGAACATGGCAAACGTTTTCATCAAGATATCGCATCAATGGAACAAAGATACCAGGGAAAATGGTCCACTACAATGCTGGCTGACTACTGCTGGACACTCCCCAGAGATGCTCCTGAATAGCTGTACAAGAGACAAGCAAAGAAATCCAAGATGTAGCCTATGACTTGATTTTTTTACAGGTATTAACCATAGGCCTATTACTATTGGCATGCATTTCGTGATGTAAACATCAATTTATTTCAGATTACAAAAAAAAAAACTAGAACAAAAATTAGAATTTGACTATCATATTCATGTTGAGCATATACAAATTGACAGGAAATGACTAATTTTATTTCAGTAACATGACTTTTGTAAAAATTTGTTGACCAGTGTATTCAAAATCAGTAAGAACTCATACAACTCAACAACAACAAAAACAACAACAACAAAGAAACCAATAAAAAAGAAAATGGTCAGAAAAACTAAATAGAGACTTCCCCAAAGAGGACATACAGATGGTCAGTAGGCACATGAAAAATGTTCATCATCATTTATCAACAGGGAAATGCAAATCAAAAGCACAACGTGATGCCCTCTCACATCCTTGAGAATAGCCCATATTAAATAATAATAATTATAATAAGGGTTGGCAAATATATGGAGATAAAGGAACCCTCACTCTCTGTTGGTGGGACTATAGACTGGTCTAGCCCTCCATGGAAAAAAGCATGGAGGTTTCTCAAAATATTAAAAATAGATACACCATATGAACCAGCAATTCCACTCCTTGGTATTTATCCAAAGAACACAAAAACACTAAAGGAATATAAATAAGCACTGCTATGTTCATTGCACTATTTATTCCATGTCAAGTCATGGAAACAACCTTACTGTCAACCACAGTTGTGTGGATTAAGAAAAGGTAGTATATAAGACAATGGAACACTACTCAACTCTAAAGAAGTAGAAATTCTTACCTTTTGCGACAACATAGAGGAAAATGGAGGGCATTATGCTGAGTGAAATAAGTCAGAAGGACAAAGACAAACCTCAGGTGGTTTCACTCACGTGGACTGCACAGAAATAAATCACCACGCATCTGCGGCGGTAGGCCACGGTGCTTTGGTGGTGAGAACACTAGGCTAACAGCGCCAGAAGGGGGGAATTCCTCTACTTCCAAAATACAAACAACAATGCAAACCAATGTCACCTCAATTAAAAAAAAAAAAAAGAGGAGTTTAAAACTCCACTAACTGTTGGGTAAAGTGAGAATAAAATTAGAATTTCTGAATATTTTGGAATTTTAAATGTAAAAAGATCTGAAATTAAAAGAAAAAGGAATAGGCAAAATAAACCAAAACAAACCCTAGAAATTTGACTGCAGAATTGATGCTCCAGGGTGGGCTGTTTTGGGGGGGATGGGAGCAGGGTCAGTAGACTGTGGGAGAGGACCATAGGGCATTGGTGGCGGGTGTGCTGGGGTGCATATATCTGAAAAGGTGAGACTCAGTACTCCTAAGCCATATAGAGTGTTGTAAACCAATGTTAACTCTATAAAAATAATACAATTTAATTAAAAAATAAAGAAATTTAAAAGGACATAATAAACAATTATGTATATAGTTACTAATTTTCTCTTGTATCCCAGAAAATACAATTGGTCATTTAACTAACCATTTGAAAATATAAACTTAGATACCAAGTGTAACAACACAAGAGAAAATAACATTTTTTTATTTTGCAATTTTCATAGACTTACGGTTTTCAAAATAAGGTTCAGTCCCATAGGTGCCTAATCCAGCTTTTCTCAAAGGTAAAATCAAACATTGGTTTGTTTATAATATAGAAAGGGATTTTTGAAGTATAATTTTATATCCCACCAAGTTTCCATAAATCCCAAATAAATTAATTACCGAAATATGAAATTTAAAAGCATAGTAGAAAAGTACAGTAGAAAAATGTTACTTTCCTAGGATGTGCAATGCTTAGTTAATATGCCACCAATACCAAAAATCATAAGGAAAAACACTGATAAAAATGAGTTCTAGAACACTGAAAATTCCACAACATAAACAACATATTAAAACTCAACACCATTTCAAAATTTTTCAAGCTAGGAAAATTATGTTTGTTCATATGTTAGACAAAAGAGGAATATCTTTATATGTAAACAGTTCGTATAAATTCACCTGGGAAACTACTTAGCAAAGGACAGAAATATAAACTATGTTTCACTGGTGTGGGTCTTAAAATGGACATGATAAGCCCTGAATACTTCTCACACTAGGAAACCAGCAAGCTACCAAAGAGTAACAGGTTCATATAGAAAGAACAATTTGAATTTCAACAAGAATAATAGATACAATGAACTGAAACAGATAAAATATTTTTAAATTCATGAGTTCATAATAATACCGGAAAATAGCATATAAACATCATTTGTCATCTTTGGAAGACACTAGGACATTAACACATTATTCCCAAATGGCTTTTTAAAAATGGTGACAGGAAAAGCAATGCATTTATCCTGTCTTTCCTAAATGAACTGTACCTCAGAGTAACCAAAAAGTTGGGATTCGGACATCTCTTTCTAGAATAGTCCAGGTGAAAAGAAGAAAGAAAATGAAGTATCATTTTGCAACTCTATTGAATTAATGGATGTAGCAGCAACTAACACCAGATGTCAATAGCACACAGCAGAATTATGTGCCTCTTTCTGGAAGATTCAACACCGTCACCAATGATGTAGTCTTGTCCAAAAATAGAAATGGAATCATCGAATAGTTCTAAATCTAATTATGCTTCACTGGAAATGTAGGGTGTTAAATGATCCCATGGGGTGCAATCATTAAACTTGAAAATTCAGCACAGAAAACCCAAAAGAGAAACAAATTTCAAGGAGAGAGAGGGGCAGGGGTGGAGGGGAAGAAGGTCAGATTAGAAGATCCAAGAGACACTTAAATCAACTACAGCGATGTCAGACCTTAGGAGAACACCAACTCACACTAAATGACTGCGGGTTTTTTTAAATGAGGAATAATTTTTTAAAAATTAAATGAGGAAGTAATTAAAAATTACTGGGGTAATTTGAGCATGACTAAATGTTTAAAGATAATAAAAACTGCACACAGGTTTTAGACACGGCAATGGCCATACATCTATACTTTAATTCAAGCTTTAACATTTTGGACATGCATAGGAAGATAAGCATCTATGAAATAGCATCTTACCAATTTGCTTCAAAATAAATGGCTGTGAATTGTGGAAGCTGGATAGATGAGAATTTATTCTATGCATTTAAAATTTTTCTTTTCAACAGTTTTTTAAAATAGAAAAGATTGTCCACTCTGCCTCCACTGCAGCTATCTTCCCAATGAAAAATCTTACAGTGAAGGGAGGGAAAAAAAAAAAAAGAGCAGGTGCACGTGTTGGGGGTCACGATTTCTCACTTGCGGGGGTTCAAGAGTCTCTGGCAGGCAAATTGTAGATCTCAGACATACCGCAGGGGAGAGTTGGGGGAGGGGTGAAGAAGAGTACAAGGTTACCCTGGTGAGGGTTCATGGGTGATGTGGCCGTGGGAGATTTATGGGAATTACACCTGATAGAAGAAATCAAATATTGTACAAAAATGAACAATAATGTAAGAAAATAAACAGAAAGATTAAGAGAAGGGAAAAAAGCAGGTTCTGAAGTTCACCCTTGAAGGAAGCTGTAGCAGATGGAATGAAGGAGCAGCTGTCACCTCAGGAGAGAATCACGACTGAATGGAAAAGCTGTAACCTTGAACCGAACACAATCAAGATCACTGTCACTTTGCTGGGGGGCTGGGGGGGTGGGAAGGAACTATGGAACAAACTCCACGGATAGGTTTATGGACCCTACCCCACCTCAGACCAAACTGATCCAAGTCACCAAGTTCTACAAATCCCTTAAAATCATCTTAACTGAAGGGAGGATGTCGGGAACTAAGGTGGAGTTAAGCAGCCAGGTTTGGTGTACAACCAGACATGTGGACCTTGGGGGGCTCTTAGCTTCTCGGTGGGCTACAGTGTGCCATTGGGGTTTCCAGCTCAGCGGAACTGGTAGGACGCATTGGCCAATTTATCTCTGTTTTTCCCTTAGTTACTCATTTCTTCATTTCCCCTCCTTTTGTAAATAAACCCTTTATTAACCTTACTGTGTGTGCCTGCAGTCAGTCTCATTATATCTTTTTTTTAATCACATGAGTGAGGACCCACAGTCAGGCATTGCGTATCGGGTTGCCCTGTAACAACTTCTGAGGTGACTTTTTCCAAGAGGTATTTGAAATAGCTCATACACACACACACACACACACACACAATTACTGAAGAAATCTACATGATTGGCTATGCTTAGTTGCTAACAGCAGAATCATGAATTACGTTACTTCCATATTAACTGAGAGGAAGAGGAGGAAGAAGAGGATAAAGGCTCATTTAACTGAAATATTTTGTACAAGTTCTTGAGTTAAAAAAATCATTTAAAAAGGCAAAAACAAAAAACTCTTCTTCCCCCAGATACAACAGATGGGGAAATGCTATAAAATTACAGACAGAAGTTCAATTTTCCTAATAGTCAAGAAAAACAATAATTCTCTCACCTGCTCAGTTGGCAAAATAACTTAATTCTACCTAGTATGGGTTACAGAGTATAAAGCAAGAACAATTCAGTCTGAGTGGGGATAACTGATGAACATTTTATAGAGGGCACTTTTGCAACTTTTATCATTTTCAAAACCTGGCTGACCTTTGACCTAGGAACTTCGCCTCTAGGAATTCGTCCAAAGGAAATGAGCAGAAAAGAAAAGGACATCTTTTGTTTCAGGAAACGATTCGTCTAATCTGCAAAATAACGCCAGGGATTTGGTGTTATGATGATGGTTTGCACTTTAGGAGCGAGGAGACCGGAGAAGGGAAACCACTGAGTAAATCAGTCAGCACTGGGGTTGGGGTTTGAGCTCAGGGAATCTGACCCCAAGGCTGGCTGGGCTGCGTTCGGACAACCATCGCAGCGTCATTTATAACAGTAAAACCTCGGAAACAACCTAAAAGTCCACTTCTGGGAGCTTGACCAAATAAACAGCGCTACCTACATTGCCAGCTATTAGGTGAGCATCAAACATACAGATTATGCGCCTGCGTGCGCCTGAGCCGGTGCGCCCTGGGAAACAGCCGGCACTCTACCCAAGCAAGACACTGCAGCCACGACTTCAGGCACCCCATTCCAGGCCCTCTACTTGGAATAGGGACACATCTCCGTGAAACGTCCTCCCCCCCCCACCCCCGCCCCCGGCGATGGCGGGAGGGCTGCTCACCACAGCGTTTTGCTGAGTCTTTCCCTCTGGTCCTCAGGGCTGTGCTGCCCTATGCACCGCTCGCTCACAGCAGCTCGTGCTGGGGGAGCCCCAGCGTGGGGGTCACACACCCCGCACACTGCCCGCCTCGCCCTCCCTCACCCCCATGGCGTCCTGGCTCTGCAGGGCCTGCTGCCCGCTGGTTCTCTGAGTCCTGGCTGAGCTCCCAGCCAGTGTCCCGGATGTCATCCCACTCCCGCCTCTCCCCGCCCCTTCCTCCGACCCAAGAATGCTGCAGGGTCTTCCTTTCACTCCTACAGACTTCCAAGTCCCAGATTGTAAGAGTCAGAACAGCTGGGAGTGGTTCAAAGACCCCATCCACATTCTTCCGTTGGTGCCGCCCCGCAGGCAGCGCCCAATGGGCACCAGCCACCTCCCACCCCCACAGCAGGGGCCTCGGGCACCCTCGGGCACCCTCGCTCCCTTTGGAGCCGGCACTTGCCCCCTGAGGTCCAGTGAGAGGAGGAGGCTTACCCCACCTCCCTTTTAATATCCGGCCCAGCTCGGGCTGTGGGAATAGCTGCTCCCCTCAGGGTAAATCCCAGTTTGTCCCCACCCACGTGGACCGGCCTTGCCTTGGTCTTCGTCTTGCCAAGGTCAGAGCAGGACAATTAACTCAGAACTTGAAAAACAACATCTCTCCCAAGGGACGCACCCAGTATGTCCCGTCAAGAGTCGCACTGCAGCTAGGAGGTCTCGCTGTTAAGGATGAGGCCACACTGTGGAGGCCGCGTGCACTTCCCTCTGCTGAAAGGTGCACGCACTGTCCTGCCACGCTTATGCCCAGCACTGGGGCTTACAGAGCTCAGGCCCATGCTCCCCAACATCTGTGAGCACCCACTTGCAGGAGCGGGCACCCCCACCCCCAGGAGGGTGCCTGAGTTAACACAAGGAAAAGAACACCCTCCCCACAGCGCCATCAGCACGACTGAAATATCCACCTGATCTCCACGCCTGCTGGTCCCCCGTCTGTCCAGCAGTTTGGGGTGAAGCTTGTCCACCATCTGCACCCAGTCAACAGAGCAGAAGCATAAGAGTACTGAGGTCCCTCATCCAAGACAGACTTTGGTTTATTGTTCCTGTGAAACCCTAACCGCCCCACCGACATTTTATAGAGGCCCAATTATGGGAGGGAGAGAGCAGTCAAATGAAGCTTTACAGGTTTGAAACTGAACCCTTGATCTTCCCACCCGTAAACACCCCTTGCTGCCCCCACCCAGTGCTTTTCCACAAGCCCCTCCCAGTGGATCTCGGGGGACAGTTGCACTGGACTGAGGAGCAGATCCAGGTGAGGGGCCCAGATCCCAGCCCCTCTTCCCCGTATCTGTCACCCCTCCCAGCTCTTGCCGGAACAAGAGCTAGCGCAGCCCCTACCGCTTCTGTCACCAGCCTTCAAGCTGCGTGGAGAGAGTCCTTTCCTGGTGCGGGGCGGGCTGTCGCTCTCATTCACCCTCTCCCGGCTGTCTGCTTCACCAGCAGTCAGAGGTGACGTTCACGGCGGCGTAACGCAGCACCCACGAAATGCAAGCACCCCGTGACCTAGCAGACCCCTCTCCCCACACCCTCTTTGTGTGGCTCTGAGGGACTCTCCTCCGTCTGCCCCCCATTCCCTGTCCCCTGCTGTCCTCCTGACCTCGACACCTCACTCCCCCTCACTCCAGTCGTGGCTCACCTGCCCCTTTCTCTCTGTGGCCCATTCAACTGAAAACTAAAGTCCATGCACCTGGACGACCCTCAACCCGAGATCCTCGTTCCTTCGCTTCACTTTAGATGGATTGTTGCATCTGTGCGCTCGTTTCTGGCCACAAACTTCCCTGTTGATCGCTCCAGATAAAGGGAGTTTCCTGTTTCAGGTTTTTACTATGTTCATGTGCTGCCACGGATATCCTGTTCACCTCTGTTGGGGCACAGGTGTAAGGGTCTCCCCACATTTCGGAGTGGAAGTCCTGACTCTTGTGGAAATAAACGAGATGAACTGAGAGAACAGGCGAAGCATGTCTGTTCAGAGCTGCTGCGGAGACGGCCAGGCGGGCAGAGCGGTGGGGAGGCCTCTGCAGGAGCAGGGATCGGCCCCGAGTAGTCTGATAGGCTGTGGGGTGGGGAGAGAAGGAAGGCCAACTAGAGGGGGTTACCCTATGCACTGGTCAGGGCACCTACGTAACTGCCTCTGGTTGGTTCAGCGTTACAGAAAGAGACACGGGAGTTGGTGATCCAGCAAGTCTTGTCCTTCTGGGCTAATAGTTCTAGGGGTCACAGTTTGGTTTACTGGGAGTCACACTGGTAGACCCTAGGCTGGCGGCCTGGCTGGTTATGCAGATAACGCGCTGGCCTCTGGGCTGGATGTCAGAGTTTTGCTGTCATCTGTGGTCTGGCCAGTGCGCATGTGTGTGTTCAGCTATATCACATGGTGTGTAATGCACGTATTTATCATGTTGTCACTCACTCCACTAGGACACGAGTTCAGGGGAGAGGAATTCCATCTGTTTTGTTCACTGAGCTGTAATTCTTGGTGCCTAGGACAGCACCTAGTACATTGTAAGCCCTTAATAGATAGTTGAAAAATGAGGGGGTATAATATCTGTGTCTGTGTCTATGTCTATATCTATATCTATCGATCAATCGATCGATCTATCTGTGGCTCTGCTAGGTCACGATGCTTGTCACCTGCAGCTCTGCATTCCTATACAAAGGTCAGAACTGCCTGGTCAATCAGTCATAGCAAAACTTTACAAGGTGCCTTTCATATCAACCCAGAGAAGAAAGCTTGATAGCTCTGGGAAGGCTGCATCAGGAGGTATGACCGGAACGCCAGGGGCAGCTGAGGACTGATGCATAAAACATTCTCCTGACTTATGCACCACAAGGTATGACCGGAAACTCCCAGAGAGCCAAGGACTGATGTATGACAAGGGACCCCAGAAGCTGATCAGTGGACGCCTTGTTGATAAGATTAGAAGCATGGCCAGGGGTTTGGGATATGGTTTCGATAACAACACTTGGTCCTCAAGATGATAAGAATTATCTGATCAGCAGACTCATGTCCCCCTGAAGCTCTGGATGACAAAAGCACATTCCTTAGTTTCGCCCAGTTTTTTCTCCTTGTCCTCCTACCCCAGGTAACTGCTGCTGTATGATTATTCTATCAATAAAAAGGCTGGGATCTCGCTCATTCAGCAGCAGCCTGCATTACATAGCCTGCTCCACGACTCCCGTGTATCCGGGTGGTGTTGCCCGACTCAACAATATCTATAAAAATACTGGGGCACATTGTTCATTTTGCTGGGTCCTCAGAGTGAAGACATCACTCAGGCCCGACCCCCTGCAAGCCGGCAGCTTCCTCCCCGGTTCTCTGTGTGGGCCCCCTCCCCCACAGTGTCTGACGGAGCCGGGGTGTCAGCACGTGCTGAAGTGAGTCTTCTGTGTCCTACGATCGGCTTCCTTGATGCTCTCACTACTTAGGGGCTGCCCAGAAGTGCCCAGTCACCGCCCAGCGGCAGCATTGCCCGCAGCCTCCAGAACACCCGGACTCGGGCCGGGCAGGAAGCGCCCAGTTTCCTGGAGGCACGTGAGGCCCTCGAGGGCTGCACAGGAAGCTTCCCTGACTCTCTTCCTGGGGGCGCTCCCCTGGCCCGGCTCAGCCCTTCCCATCACCCCCAGGGGGCGCCCCCTCTGGGAGCACAGCCGGGAGGGGGCGGTGAGGACCCCAGTGACAGCCTGGGCCCTGGGCGTGGACAGAGGCACAGCGGCCCCTCTGAGGTGCCTTCTGCCTCACCCCGTCTCCACGACCACCCGGAGCAGATTTAGAGAGAAAATCCTGAGGGGAGGTCCTGATTCAGAAGGGGGGCTTACCAACCACAGCCTGCATGTGGGGTCACCTGCCAGCGGGCGGAGACGTGGCTTGAAAGCATCACGGCACGTCTGGGCTTCCATGTTGTCTGAGCTGCTGGTCTCAGACTCCAGCCAGCCTGGGCAGGGGCTGGTGACTCGCTGCTCTTCTTCCCAGACTTGTTCCTTGCGCCCAAGCTTGTATTTGTGGCCATCATCTGCCAAAGAGACCCTGCACAGGACATGCAGTGAAAGGGAAATTTCCATTAAACTGACAATAGAATCAAACGCCCATGACCGAGACACACGCGGTGTTTCTGTGTTAAGTTTCCTGTGGGGCGGACACTGAGCTCAAGCTCTGTTAGAAAAGGTGAGCCTGGGACTTGAAACAAAGTATTATCCAGTATTTACTCTAAATCCATGTTAAGCAAGTAGCAGGTCCTTACTATGACCTTAACATGTTAAGTCCATTTTGGGGTTTGAAAAGTTTGAATAAAAAAAGAGACGGAGATGGAGATAACTCTTTGATGCCAAATCATGTCATTTATTGAAATCAATTGTCTTAGGTTTACAAAAGCTGAAAAGAGCAGCAGAGATGGAGGAAGAGAAGAATCTACAAAGACGAGAAAAGGGAGAGAAGCAAACCCCTCAGCAGCACATCTCAGGAGCACGTACCCGCAAAAGATCCGCCTATTTTGCTGGCTCCTACGTTGGCTGGGCACGGATGGAGAAGCTTCGTAGGGTGCTTCTCCAGCAGACGCAGGCTCTCAGGGCCCAGGGGTATGGATAAGCTCCTCAGCCTGAGACCGTCTCATGGCCGCTGGTGACATTCAAATCCGGGGGGACCGGCAGAAAGAGGGGAAATCTCACCAAGGACACGGTGACCTACAGCACCTGCGCAGAGCCGGGGCTGCTGAGTAGCAGTGCTGCTTCTGGCAGCGGCACCTCAGTGGGAAAACACCCAAAGCAGAAAGGCAGGACCCCAAAGCCAGGGATGAGAGTCTCAGTCCAAGAGGGCAAGCCCCAGGCACAGACGGCAGAGGCCGGGCAGGTGGACACACAGAGGACATTTCTCACCTCCTGCTCGCGGCGGGGGCGGGGCCGACTAGCAGCAGCACTGCTTCTGGCAGCAGCACTTCTGCTGGCAGCAGCACTTCTGCTGGCAACAGCCCTTCCCGCAGCCCTTCCCGCAGCCAGAGCTGCAGCCACAGGGGGTGCAGCAGGGGACGCAGCAGGGGACGCAGCAGGGGTTGCAGCGGCGGGTGCAGCGCCGGTAGCAGACCACGGGGGTGCTGCAGCAGCCCCCACAGCAGCCTCGGCAGCAGGGGCAGCAGCCAGAG
>PVIJ01022704.1:0-15566 GCA_004024925.1 Scalopus aquaticus
AATGCTTCCAGCTTCCTTCTCCAAGTCCTCCTGCCATGTCTGGCTGGGCTCTGTTGGGGCTTCTCCTCAGCTCCCAGGCGTGCTAGAACTTTCTCTCCCAGGCTTCTGCACACACTGCTTCCATGGCCGCGGCCCTGGTGTCCTGCCTCTTGAGCAGGCGACTTGCAGCGACTCTCCTTCACGCTCAAGCTCCTCCCAGGACACCTCCTGCTCAGAAAGGGCTCCCCTAGCAAAAGGCGCCCCACCCGTCATGCTCCCAAAGACCCCCGCTCTTTTCTCTTCAGAGCAGTTTTCACTATTTGAAATTATTTGGTGTTTCAGTGTGTTCTCCGGCTCATCAAGTCTTCCGGACTCCGGGCACCGAGACAGAGGGACGCCGCGGGCCCTCCGCGCCCGCACAGAGCCGGGACCCCGGCGGCTGCTCCGTCACCCCGGAGCACTCACCCTGTTGACTTGGACACGAGCCTGGCCTTGAAGTAAGTCAAACAGTTTCAGATGCACAGATTTGACTCTTGAAAGGACTTGCAGCTGATCGCTGGGGTCAGGGACTGGGCATGCGCGTGGGCAGAGGCGCCGGGTTACAGCTTCCACGGCGAGCTCAGGCCTTTTTCTTTCTTTCTTTCTTTCTTCTTTTTTTCTTTTTATGCAAGCTTGGGGTACAGGCCAGAGGCTTCACCAGAGACAGAGCAGGAAGCAGAACAGGCAGATCAATGGAAATACACTGCTGAGGGGAGCAGCGGGCGAGGCAGGAGAGGTCTGCCGCGCCATGTGGGAATCTCCCCGGCCGGGCGTGGAACTCGCATCGCCGCTGCCGACAGCTCCACAGCGCAGCGCTCGGCCGCTGTGCCACCAGGGAGGCCCCAGCTCAGGGCTTTTAAAGGCACGAAATGAGTCGGGCTCATACCTGCATCTAGAATAAAACCCGGTTATAGCTGTGGACTTCAGCCACCTGGAGCGGCATAAGCTTCCTTTAGGTCAGAGTGTTTGTGCAGCATTATTGGGACAGAGCTCTTGCTTTCAGATGGTCGGTAGGTAACTGAGCCTCTTACCTGAGCAGGGATGAGCCCCTCCCACTGCCCGCCGGGTCTTGGGGCCTCCGGCTGCGCACAGCTCCTGCGACCTTGGACAGCGGCGCTGGGTCTGTCCCACATGAGTCCTGGACCATCTCCTCCGGGGCTTTATTGGCCTATAAAACGGCTATGCCAGTGCTTCCTCGCTGCGTGGCCTGGAATTAAGAGGAAGTGCAATGTTTTAAAGGCTTGGTGACTGTTTCCCTCGTGGTTGGCTCAAAGGTAGTGATGGCGTTGTCCATCTTTTTATTCTTCACAAGCAAACAAAGGCTGTATCCTAAGTGACATTTGTAAAAAGATGATTGCGTTGCATCTATTGGGTTGCCAGAAAAGGCATTTGAAAAAATGCGTCGTGACTTTTCCGATCACCTGTACCTTTTCAGCCTCACTCCTTCACAGACGATCCTTAGGACCTCAGAAAATGTTTGCCTGATAGTGGGGTGCAGAGTGAGACACTGTCCCCACCACCCTCGCCCCAAGTTGTCCTTCTGGCAGGCTCTGTACTTCCAGGACTGGGTGCAAGGCGGGTAACAAAATAGGATTTCCGCCTGGTCTGGGGAGGGGCCCACACCTGCTTTTGCCGTATCTGCCTTTGCGTTGCCTTAGCTCTCCACTCGGGAGGCGAGGTGGACACAGTGGACTGAGGCCCGCTGGAGAGGCGTCCTGACTGCAAAGCCTCTTCTCTGTGACTTTGGGCATTTTACTCAGCATCTCTGAACTTGACTATTCTTGTCCACCAAGGGGACAATACACCCCTCCCCAGGGATTTCCATGAGAATCAAATGAAATAGCACCGGTCACCCAACGGGACATCTAGAATGCAGTCAATGCTCAATAAATATTAACTTGCTAATGTCTCCTTTGAAAACTTTTTGTGTTGTGCGGGGGAAGAGAGGGGCTTGAAAGACCCACCCTGTGGCGTCTGCAGAGCACAGCAGGCATCTCGGAAAAGCCCTGGAGAGCAAGAAGGAGTGCTCGGGCATAGACTGCGGCCGTGACCTGGGCGCAACCCTGCTGTTTGCAGATGGGGAGATTCTGGGATGGCAAATATTAGACCGAAGCAAACGTGGCTTTTGTGAACTTCTTCTGGGCTTCTTTCTGAGAAGTGCCGCCTTCCATGCCAGCTCTCCAGCTTTGCCTGTTCCCTGGCCTCCGGAATGCGGTCCCCAGGGCAGAGCCCGCGCCGTTACCACAGCAATGGAGATGTCCTCATCTAGGAGCGCGCTCATGCGGGCCTGAGTGACTGGCCAGGACTTAATGGCTAGCAACTCACAGTGTTCACAGACAGAGGTGGCATCAAGAAGGGTGAAAACTACGCGTCCCTCGGAGACTTGCTCCCTCTTCCCCCTCAGGATTTTGGGGTATTCCTTTCCAGGGCATCCAGTTCAGGGGCCACAGAATATTAGACCATGGTATTTGGTGGTGTATCTCTGACCTCAGATCTTCTTGCTTTTGACCAGATATGTTCCCCCAAATTCATGTGTTCAGATTGTAACCCCCGATGTGATGGTGCAAGGAGCTGGGGCACTTGGGAGACGACTCTGTTTGGATGAGGTCATGAGGTGGAGCCCCCAGGGAGGGACTGGCACCCTCAGAGGAAGAGATCGGAGAGCTTTCTCTCCCCCTCTTTCAGTCATGAGGGTAAAACCAGAGGGCACCTTTGACAAGCGCGCTCTCACCAGGAACCTTCGTGGCCTCCAGAGGGTATGAAAGATATTTCTGTTGTGGTTGAGTCCAGCGGTCTTGGTATTTTGTTACAGCAGCTGACTGAGACGCCTCTTTAGAAAAGTGTGTTCAGCGGAGTCACAGACGCCCAGGTTCAAATTCCAGATGTGCAGTTTAGTTATGTGACTTTGGAGAAGTCACTTCACGTCTCCGAATTCCAGTTCCCCGGAAGGGTTAGTACGGATGGAGAAGAGAGTAAAGAGTTTGCGCCATGTATCTTTTTATCTTTTTAATATATCTTTTTATATCTTTTTAATGTATAACAAACCACTCCAAGACTTGGTTTAAAGTCACAATGTATTATTCTCTCTGATTGTTCTATAGGTCAGCCTTTATAAACCATGTGGTCGTGTGTGTGTGTGTGTGTGTGTGTGTGTGTGTGTGTGCGCGCCCATTCCTAGCCTACTTTCTTCACTTTGTAATATCCACATGGGAACTGACTTTCCACGTCCATCTGTATCACCGTCGTCAGCGTTTCACAGCATGCTTTAGGTAACCAATCTCTGGTCTTCAATTATCAGGGGGCTTCTAATTTTTCACTTTCATGCATAAGCTACAGTCGGATCTCTTCACACTCGTATGAGTATTTCTTTAGGATAATCCCAGGAAATGAACGTTTCTCAGTAAGCTGTATGCACTTTTGCAGATGAGAATGGACCATGGAGTCGCTCTTTAGGAACTACCCCCGCTAGGCGTAACTACAGCGACACGCCGGGCAGCCCAGGCATACCAGCGATTGTGCTCCCTCTTCTCCCATTCCAACGCCAAAGTTATTCTGTTGTTGTTTTACTGCAGATTTGCACATTTACGGTGTTTCCTTCATTATCGATGAAATTAGACTTCTTGATATGTCTATTGAGCATTTGTATATTTTTTCCTTTGCAAAATGACCAGCTCATATTCTCTGCCTTTCTGGGAGTGTTTGCCTTTGTTGGATAATGATGTAGAATTTTTTTTATAAAGTGTAGCTCTTGTCATTTATGTTGCAAAACAGGAATTCAGTGCATTTGTCTGACATTTGAACTTTGTTTATTGTGTGTTTTGACCATTCGCAGTCTATCTGGTGTGAGGCAGCCATATTTGGCCTGAGTTCCTTTGATGGTGTCTGCCTTTGGGGTCATAACTTAAGAGTCCATCCCCAGCCTGGGGTTAGGTCGATGTGAACCCGATGTCAGCACAGCTGCTCCAGCTGTGGCATCTGCGGTCACAGGCTCTGCGTGGAGGAAGTTGGTCCTTTCTGCCCGTTTCCACGGTAATCTACGGCACTGCCTGTTTTGTGGAGCTGAGGAAGGGCGGATGACAGGCTTCGTGATGAGGACCTGTCACAGTTAAGCACAACCCTCCCACAGTCCTTTCCCCTTCTTGCCAAATCTCCTTCCATTTCCCCCTCTGGGCACCACCAAAGTTCTACATTGTGCAGAAAAGCAGTAAAGCACCTTGTGTTATCTTGACCTGTTACCCAACAGCTTATCAAGCATCTCTTTCAAAACAAAAAGATTTCTGTCTTCCCAAAGATTTTGGTGAATCCTTTTTTCTCCAACTCATTCCATAAATATGTTCCTCTAATTTCTTTCAGTGATTAACAGTTTCCTACTTCACATTGGAATATTTATGCTACTTGGAAATTATTTTCATGCTGGGAGTGTAAAACTACAACATAGCTATTGGAACTCTTAAGTCTCTTGCCCCCCAAAACCATCAGACTAGGAGTTTTGAGAGGGTAGCAAGTGCACCCTCAGTCTTTTCCATAGTACCCAGTGCATAAGTACCCAGTGCATAGTAGGTGCTTAATAAATAAACATGAGTGGGTGAAACAGTGAGAAGTTACTGAGGTCAAATTTGTCATCCTGACTATAGAACAGGAAGGATGTAAAACTCTGGAAGCTGGCGCTGACTCCCCTCAGAATGGGGTGAGTTTGACAGAGTAGAGTGTGTGTGTGTGTGTGTGTGTGTGAGAGAGAGAGAGAGAGAGAGAGAGAGAGAGAGAGAGAGAGAGAGAGAGAGGGAAGGGAGAAGGGAGGGAGGCAAGTAGGCAGGCAGAGAAAACTCCTAACCTCACTCCAGCAGAGGCCTGAATCACCTCTCAGAAAGCAGCTGGATCATTGCTTCCCACTTCCAGAAGCTAACAGACGTCGTTTTTCCTTAAGCAAATTTCACCAGGCCTCTGTCCAAGAGAAAGGAGCCCACTGCTATAGTCCCTGAAATTGCTAATAGCTTTGCCAATGAACATTACCCTTCCCAGCAACTCACAGAGTACATCACTCAGCCAGAGAAGAAGGTGATTCACTTCTCTCATTCATTCATTCATTCATTCATTCATTCATTCTATGATTCTCCACGTTTGCCTGTGTCCACATGACCCACTTGGCTGGTCTGAGGCAGGCCTGAGCTCCGTGGCCTCACTGGGCCTCACTGTGAATTCCTCTGTCCCCCTTCACAAACGATGCCGAGTATCCCTCTGCTAGAATTGTCCCAGTCACCCAATGAGACAGGGAGTTTGGACACTCGCAGTGTCCTGTAATGGGGGGACCACGTGTGTGCCGTGGAAGTCAGAGTGGGGAGCAGGGCGGATGCACAGCTCCTGTGGGAGCGGGTAGAATAGAATGATCAGTGTAAACATCTGAGGAAATCAGACTCAGCACAGAGATTCCAGATGTGAATCGGCTTGCAGCTGCACGCGCGATCAACGCAGAAGGCGGGAGTCGCCTGCCCGTCACGCAGGCGTTTTCATTCGCTTCCTGGAGTCCTGCGGGGATTCCTTCAAGTATAATTCCTGCCGCTGCAAAATTAGGCAGCTGTGATGAGCCAAATAATAAGTAGAAAAATGGGCTTTTGTACACTCACTATGGACTAAGCGCTGTGCTCAGAACGCTGACATTTTCTCTTCATTTCACACCACCCGCTACCCTGTCTGCATTTTACAGCTGAGGAAACTGGCAGAAAAGTTCTCAGTCTAGTCCAAAATCACAGAGCTCATTGACAAGAGGGCAAGTCTGATGAATTACTGGGCAGCCTTCAAGGGCACCTTCTGCAGTAGGGCTTCGGTGGAGGTAGAATCAGGGTGTGGGGAGGGCACTGGGGGAGAGGAAGAGCAGGAGGAAGGTCTGGAGCTGAAGAGCTGCACGCGTGAATATGAAACAGAAGGCAAATGCAGGCCTAGACTGTTTGAAATGACAGTGTCATTACGATTGGAAAGGTAGTTTGGGGGCAGACGGAGGGAGCCTTTGCGCAGCCCAGGCAAGGGTCTGGGCTTACTGGATGGCGATCGGGAGAAGCAAGGGGCAGCCAGAAAGTGGTGTCACCAACATGCTGCCCACAGGGGTCACTCCACCTGCTCCGTGCGGGGCACACAGAAGAGGAGGAGCCTGGCGTCAGGGTGAACCCCGCTACTGCGAGCCAGGCAGACCACACCACCGCAGGGGCTGGTGAGGCAGGAGAGGCATCTGCTTGGGAGCACCAAGGTGCCTGTGAGCCTTTGGGTCCTGCTGGCTATGTCTTCGCCAAGGCTCAGCCCGCTGGCGCTCCGTCTCGGCAGCATGTGATGGCCTGGAAGATTCACAAGCTCGTAAGCCGGAAGGCTACCCTCCGCAGCTTCCTGAGATTGTCTCATCCCAAGACTTTCTCTTCTGGCCACGAGTGTGCATGGTCTGAAGCAGCCAGTCCTGGCGGGGTCCCCTTATTCCGCCCAGAGCCCCAGCCCCTCCAGGCTCCATCCAAAGTGAGGTAAGCCTGCCCCAGCCTCCGGCCTCCTGTCTCATCCTGTCCCTCTTGGTTCGCGAGTCTGACCGAACACTGAGGATTTTGGACTTTGGAGAAAACAAGCTCCGTTCCCCCCCGATGGCATCAGCAGCATGTGGGGAGATAGACCACCTTTGTTACCACCCTCTCCGAAGATCACGGCGGTCCCCAAGCTGGGCGGGCCGGGCGGAGGCGGGAGGTGCAGGAGGTCTCTTCAGTTGACTTAGCATAAGGCCTATATTGTCCTGGCGGCCTCCTGGAGAAACGAAACTCCTCCAGAAGCTGAGCTGCCCATTAGCCCAGGGCCCAGCAGGCGTCTTTAAAGACCCAGCGCTTTGTCATGAATGTCCCTCATCTTCTAGATTCTTCTTAGCTTTTGAGCCTGCCTACCATATTGACATGCAGGAGGCATCTTCCGCGCCTGGGTTGCTCTGGAAACAAAAGCAAATGGAGAAGAACCTGGGGGAGCAAGGGCAGGCGTGGGCAGCCGACCCTCGCAGGCAGCCGGGGAGGCCCTTGAGCGAGACCTGAGAGATGCTTCCGCGAGGAGGGGCCGCTCTGAACTGTGCGCGCGGCTCCGCCAGGCCTGGGTCTGGCCCTGGCTGTTGGTCCTGAGCGCTGGAAGCCCGGGCCCTCAGCTTCCAGGAGGTCTTTATCGTGCACCGACTTCGCTGCAGGCAGCTTTGAGCTCAAATCTGGAAGTGGACGAGAGCGGCCTATCACCCTGACTTCCTGCCCCTTTATATCCCACCTCAGCTGTTCTACCAGAGATGTGACAGTCTCCCAGCAAGCACCGTGAACCTCAAAAATAGAACTAAAGGCACTAAAAATAGCAAATTGAGCAGGGGCTTTGTGACTGTGGTCAGTTACCGTGGCCCCATCATCAGGGAGGGCTACTAGGACAGCCCCAAGCCGGGAGAATGTGAACCCCCAGAGAGGGGGTGCCAGGACCAGCAATGAGGCTGCTGCACCTGCGTGGGGTGTCAACAGAGGGGGTGCAGGTGACCAGTCAGCCAGGAACTGGTCAAGGGCAAGGGGCGTGGCACACGGATACCTGCTGGGGAACTTGGACTTCACCCATTTATTTGTTCATTCCATCTTTTACGAAAAACAAATAGTAACAATGACTTGCAACCCAAAGTCTCATACTTAACCCTGTCCAATCTCATGTTGACTGTTTCACCTTGGTTCTTATCTCTCACATTCACTTTGAATTTTGAGCCTGTCATTTACCCATTATCTCTTTCTCTCAGGTGTGTCTCACCATCAGATTTCCCATAAGTCTTTTGTGTTTTCCCAGGACACAGGAGCCTGGCACAATTTCAGCCCTTTGGGAACAAATAAATAAAATGTAGGGTGAGGACTTGGAACCCCACGGCCATGGAATTATGGGATCCAAATCAACTTACCACGATTTCCAGGGGGAGAGAGATCCCAGGTGATGAGTGGGTTATACCTGGGAAGTCCAACTTCAAACAACTGCAAAGGCAGCCAATTTTCACTTTCGCTAGGAGACCATTAATGTGCTGAGGCCGTCGGGGGCAAGAGGAAAAAGTCAGAAACACAGAAGCAGAGAAAAGGGACGATGGAATCAGACTCAGTTATTCCCAGGTCCCCCGAATCTGCTATTACTCTCAGTCTGGCAATATCCTCTCTCTTCCTCTTCCTCTATGCTCTGGGGGACAGAAGTTAGCTTTCTGCCCAAGCTGATGACGTCTCTTTGCTGTCATAGATTAAGAATGGCCTACAAAGATAACTCCCAGTCATCTGCCGTTGCAAGGTTGGACAGCCTAAGGTCATCCACTTGAAAACCAAACACCTTTTTCAATTTGTTATTGGCCGTGATAGGATCTGTTGAAAGAATTCTCCAGGCTAAGATCATGGTGTCCACGCTCTATGGAAATGGGGACCACTCTTGCACCAACGTAGGGGGCTTTTGGGGGCCCTAATCCCTTCCTCAGTCACAGTAGTTCCACCCTTAGGTGGTTTTATATGGAATTTCTGCATCTGATTTTAACTGAAATAATGAATTCTGCATTTTCACAAATGAGGTGAAAACATCTGTTCTTTGACCCTAAGGAAGGTTGGTCTTCTACTTGTTCTTGTATAGAGCAAGGATGCCCTTCGAGGAAAAGATTAATTCAGCCAATGAATATGCTCTTGATTGACCTTCAAAAGAGAGATCACAAAAAGACACGAAAAATGAAGAATCAAGGCATGAGCTGGAATATATGTACAACATACAGACAACAAAACATCAGCATCAAAAAATAAACTATCCAAACCCAAGATGGGTTTGGATATAACTTATAACTCAAAAACAATATGATTAACAAGCTAGTAGAAAAACGAGCAAAAGACATGAAAAGAGGTATCCAAACAAAATCACATGTGATTAATAAACTTATGGGAGCTGCTTGGCCTCATTGTAAACGAGGGAAATGTAAATCAGGATCTAAAAGACTGACAAAAATTTAAATCTGGCAGTAGCAATTGTTGATAAGAATGTAGAGTAAGAAGACTCGGCCAACACTGCTCATGGATGGGCGCATTGGAAGAGCCATTTTGGAAAACAACTTGAGGATACAAGTTGGCCATCCATACGGTCTATGAAGGAACTATTTCAGATAAATCTCCCTCCATGACCAGGCAGGACAAGGTGCTCAGGGCAGCGCTGACTTTCATCAAAATCTAGACGCCTGCAATGCCTGCAGACAGGAAAGTGAGTAAATAATCGGTGGTGTATTTAGATAGAATGGTGTGTCACCGTGAAAATCATCACTGCGTGTACATGGAATGATGCAGAGGGGACTTAGTGACATTCAGTAAAGACCACACACAGCACAGCGCCCTCCCTACATCTCAGTTACAACTGAAACCAAAAATCTCTTTTAGCATGCATGTACAGGTGACAAAGCTGTGTTTGAAAAAAGGCAGTGATCGATGTAAAACTTAGGACAGGTTGACCTTGGGTAGAAGAACAAGGGAATGAACAAGCGAGAGGCTCGTCTCTGGGTGCCCGCGGCTGTCGGCACCCCATCTCTGGGGCTCCTGTGGGCTCGTGGTGTCCGCGCTGTGGACTGACTATCACCGCGTGCAGTGAAGCAAGGATTCTCATTTATCTAATTCCACGCTCCGGGGATCCATTTGGTGTTAAATGATAAGCTGTTGGAAGCATGTATATAAATCTGGAGAAAAAGATCAGCTCTGGACAGATAAAATTTGCAATTAGTGGGGCATGGATATTATTGAAGGCCCTGGGAAGAGTTCAAGATGATGAGAAGGCCAAGGACAGCTCTGTGGTCACCGCCATGTGGAGACACAGGAGAGGAAACTGAACTGACCGAGAAGGACTGGCACTGAGGAGAAAGGGGAAATGGTGAGTGAGGTGCTGGGGGTCTGAGTGCTGAAGAAAGTACCTGAGGAGGAGACAGTCAGCTAGTCAGGAAAGACCAGCTGCAAGAAGTGGCCACTGGAGGGGAACTCCCTGGTGGCGCAGGGGTTAAGTCTCAGCCTATGAAGCTGTCCGCAGCCACTGAAGCACAAGTTTGATCCCCAGCCAGGGAGCTTCCCACATGGCGCAGCAGACCTCTCCTGCCTCATCTGCTGCTCCCCTCAGCAGTGTATTTCCGTCGATCTGCCTGTTCTGCTCCCCACTCTTTCTCTAGTGAACCCTCTCACCACCCCACACCTTTGGCCTGCACCCCAGTTCTTGTATGCATAAATAAATAAATCTTAAAAAAAAAAGTGGCCACTGGATTTGGTGCATTCAAGGCCAACACTGACCTTGGACAGAGACATTCCTCTAGTGTAAGAGATGACACCCCTTTATCTCCAATCCCACCACCCCAAGTCAGATGTTCTCATCTGTCTCCCGGGTGAGCCCCTGCCTAGTCTTGTGGCTCCCAGGCTAACCTCGCCTCACCGCCGTCCAAGCTGCACCCAAGCGTGGCTGTCCCCTGCTCACCTGTATGGGGACACGCCTCTTTGGCAAGGCCCCTTCCGAGACAGGCCCCTTCCTAGCCTCTCCTGCCCCACTCCCCACAACCAGCGCTCCCTCACTCTAGACCATCTGCAGCTCCTCACACCACACGCCAGCCGCCTCCAGCCACTGAGCTCCCAGGCCCTTCCACCGCAGAAGTCGGGGCGACGGCTTTGCTTGCGCTGCCCTGCAGAATCCGCTCAGCCTGTCCCGCCACTCCCTGCCCCTGGTGGAGATGGGTGTGCGGGGCGGCAGGCTGAGGGGACCCCATCCAGTGAGGGCTCCACACTGACAAGCTTGGAGACCCCGGGAAAGCTCTCCAGGCTCTGGGTCCCAGGGTCCTGCTCTGAAACAAGGGGTCCAAATAGGGCGAGTCTAAGGGCGCTTCCTCTCGGAATATTCTGATTCTAGGCCCAGTGGTGTAGACTTCCATTCTTGCCTTCTGCTGCCAAACTTGTAGAGAGAGAAGACATTATTCTCTGTTAATTTGAAACTCAGCTGACCTTTGGCTAGTGAGGAGAAGGTGGGGGACATGGAGGAGAGCCTCTCTGTGGGGTCACTTTGCTGGCTGGTTTTCTGGCCCCAGAATAGGGGCTGTGATGGGGCAGTTTTGTCTCCATCTGACAGGTACATGTGCTCAGTGTCCAAGGTCGCCTAATCGGCCCTCGCTGAGTCCAGCAGGGCCAATCGGTGGTTTCAAATCCTCCGTTGGATTGCCAAAGCTTTGGGAAATGAAAGAGAATTTTATTTTAAATCATTGTTCTCTGACAGTGAAAGCATTCCTCCTTTTCAAATGCCTAGCGATGACTGGTTTTATTTTTATACCCACCATTTCCTTGGGAAGAAATTAAACAAATAAACAGATGCCTCCCTCTCTGCCTCTCTCTCTTTTGGCTCCCGTCCACGGACAATACAGTGCTTTCTGCACCATCTGCTGGCCCCGCAGAGGTAATTAACAAATGCGCTCTATTCCCAGATGAGGCTGGTTTATAAAGGACAAATCACGCCAGGCAAACAGGAAAAGAACAAAATAAGACCACGGCGGCCAGCATCTAGGGGGCTACAGCCCCGACTCCACTGGCCTGTATTGTTGCAGCCGCTTGTCAAATTTTAACTCCTGAAAATGAATTCAAATGGACGGAACTAAGGAAACTGGATTTCACCACTGCCAAGAGGTCCTAAGGAAGGGATATGAATTTCAGGATGTCCTGTATTTTTGTCTCGCATCTTATTTGCCTTCTTTATTGCAATTTTTTTAAGAAGGAGAAATAAAAACAGACATCAACAGAAGTTCAAGTTCACGCGTCATACAGATGCTGAACTCTGAGGCTTGAGAGGCCAAGTCTGTCACTCACTCCTGCCTGCCCTTCAGCACGTCCCTCGGCCTCTCTGAGCCTGGTGCCCACACCTAATAGTTGGGACTATTAACAACAAGCATTCAGAACTGTTGTGACAATGAGTAAGGTGATGAGTTTAAGCCGGAAGTCTAGTGCCCAGCTAGGACCAGCCCATCAGAAGGGATCGTTGTTAGTATTATCATCATCAGGTACAATCCATGACAGATGGCCTAATCCACCCTCAGCAGCAGGGAAGTAATAACCATTCTAGTAAGAGCCACATTCTAAAAGGGACAGGCGCATGGTCAATAAAAGGAGACCACAGAAAGGGCGACCTTAACAAAACAAAGGAAGTCTTAAAAGGTGTTTGTGCACAGATGATACAATTCAAAATGCATAAAAAACAACAAAGGGAGGGTCACTTGTACTAAGGTTAGGGGTTGGAGGAAGTGGTATGTGGTGGAGATTTAACAAATGAAACAATAGTAAGTTAAAGGATGGATGCTAATAAGATTAAAATATGAATTGCAGACTTAGAGAATTATCTTCCTGGTAATGAATGAGGAAGTCCTTGTTTGACATGTTTCAAGTTAGATGAGACAAAATCAGAGCTGGTTCTCAGAAACCTGGTACATTCCTAAAGATGCAGAGTATGATCGCGGTGGTGGTGGTGATGATGGTACTGATGATGGTGATGGTGGTGATAATAATGGTGGTGGTGATGATGATGGTGGTGGTGTTGACGATGGTGGTGATGATGGTAGGTGATGATGATGGTGGTGATAATGATAAGGATGATGGTAGTGGTGATGATGATGATGATGATGGTAGTGGTGATGGTGATGGTGGTGATGATGGTGGTGATGATGGTGGTGATGATGGTGGTGATAATGATGAGGATGATGGTAGTGGTGATGATGATGATGGTGGTGGTGTTGATAATGGTGGTGGTGATGATGGTGGTGATGATGATGGTGATGGTGATGATGGTGATGGTGATGGTGATGGTGGTGATGATGGTGGTGATAATGATGATGATGGTAGTGGTGGTGATGATGATGATGGTGGTGGTGATGATGGTGGTGGTGATGACAATGGTGGGGATGATGGTGGTAGTGATGATGATGAGGATGATGGATGCTTCTTTATTCTCCTTTCCTCTGACTAGCCAAGTCAAGGCCCAAAGGGCCTGCCTCTGGTTGTCCAGAGAAAATTACCTCAGATAATATGAGAGTCCTGTCTGCTCAAGTCCAAATAAGAAGACTGCTGTTTGCATTCTAGTGGCAGTGAAAGATGCCCTTAATAAGCCTGTTGTTGCCCATAACCCATAGTTCATATCCCCTCACTGATGTCTGGAACTTAATATTTGGAAGGGAAAGACTGAGTAAATATCTAATTCATCCACGCTTGCCACTTGGGTCAGATCTTTTAAAATGTCAGCGTGCTGAGAGATACCTGGCTTATTGTCAGGCCAGCAGCCCAACCTGGAGGGACAAAAGACACCACTCTCTGTGGTTGATTTAAGGGACTTTGTCTTCTTTCTACAGAATCAACTTCAATATTGACATTCTCCTTGGTGACGACTGGGGTTCAGGGCATGGTGACCTAAATGCATCCAGCACATTCTCAGCAATCCAGCTCAGATACACCTCCTGCAATGTCTTGCCCAACCATGCATGGCCAACCACACAGAGATAAATTCTTCCTCTTGTCCCATATCCGGTAAAGAGCATCCACAGGTATCATGTTCCATGTGATCAACTTCCTCTAAATAGAAGTAACAAATATCATGGGCAGCCAAAGGGGTGGGCTGGCAATCTGGGTACCCTATAAAAGGAACCCCTGATTTGGAGCAGGAGTAGACTTTTCCTGGATAGATGGGGGTGGGATAGAGACCCGGGAGACCTGATGGCTGGGCAGCACCCCAGTTCTGTTTGCTTGGCTGAGCGATTGAGGGGCGCATTGAGGGTGAGCTCACAAAGGTCCAATCAAGAAGGGACTTGCACGAGACATCAAAGAATTCAGCCCTCGTCTGTGAACACAGAAAACCATCCAGAGCCTGAAATGGGGGTGACACCCTTGTGTGTGTGCGTGTGCGTGTGTGTGTGTGTGTGTGTGTGTGTGTGCTTGAGAACTCGCTCTGGTGGCCACAGGGAGGATGGATCGGAACACACAAGAGAGACACAACTGTTGATCTAAATCATCTCTGTGATACAGGACCCGCTTAAAGCAAAGCAGCCGCTGTTGGGACTGGGGCTGATGAGAAACGGGGTGTCTTAGACAGCAGTGGGGTCCGGAGGCAGGAGAAGGTGCCCAGGCTCGGGGGAGAAGAGTCTGTGCCGTGTGGTAGGTCAGTGGCTTTGGGCACATTTTTCTTGATAAACTTTGGTTTTCAGATCGCTAAGATTTTTCTATGATTGATGAATGAATTTATTATTAATGGAGGTACTATGTGGACACCCCCATCAGGTATCGCCCCTGTAATGCACCCACCACCAAATCACCTGAGTCCACCCCCCCTGACCCACTGGTCTCCCTTCCCCCTTTGTTCTTACCCCTCCCCCACCCCTCCCACTTCCGCGATTTTTCAGGTTATTTGAGAGGTTAAATCAAACCACAAGGAAAAGGAACAAATCGGGCCCCGCCTCCCAGGGCGGCCCCCGCGCGGGGACCATGGGGCGTCCAGGCTGATGTCCAGGGTGCCCATCGCCCTGCTGGCCCCTGTCTGCCAGGCCCTGGGAAGGGGCAGATGTTCAAGGGCAGGACTTTCTCGTCGCTTCCACACGCCTTGTGCCTGCTGCGGGGCCTGCGAAGGTTGCTGGGCTGCAGCTTGGTTATGGAGCTGACCGGGGAGGCGCTCCGGGGCGGGCAGGAGGCAGAAAGGGTCGGGACACACGGGTGTGTGGAGAAAGGCGCGCGCTCCGGCGCGTGCTCGCTCGATCCATCGCGGGCAGCGCGGCCACTGCGGCCTTCTGCGGGCGCAAGGGCCTGAAGTTCCGGGGTGAGGCGGGCGCAGGGCGGGTCGCCTGAGCTCTCAGCAGTTGCTACACGTGGAGAGTTGCTTTGAACCCCAACACAACCTCTCCCCATAGGGACCCCCTTGCTCAGGGGCAGTTCAGGGCTCTCAGAGGAGGGGACCCTCTCTCTCTCCCCTCCCCTCTGCCCCCGCACCCCCTTCTCTAGTTCTACTATATTTTATTGCAGCCATGTTGGTCTGCCACACTGGCTATGGTTGAAGGGTACAGGCCCACACCTCTTGAGATGCAGGCAGCTCCCCACAGCCCCCTCAGTGACGGTCTCCCCACACCATCCTCGTGGGCATCTTTCCCGTCCCGACTGGGCCCAGCTGCTGTTTGCACACAAGAGATGCTGACACGGGAACTGGGAATGCTGCCAGCGGCAGAGCGGACACAAGGCAAAGGCGGGGTGTTTCCGAGACCCCCAGAGGGAGTGGTCTGCACCCAGGCTTCCTACCACCCTGCTCCCCTGGACTTGCACAGCTGGAGCCTCCACTCTAAATGACAAGAACCACAGAACTGCTAGTGTGGACCCCTTCCGTGCTCGCCCTGGGTCAGCTTCCTCCCCTGCACCCCCCACCGCTGAGATGGCAACATTTATGGAGCAGGGTTTATGGGACAAGTTCAGTTCCCTGGCCTGGCATTGGAGGAGTCCCCTCCCTGCAACTCCCCAGCTCCATGCCTGCCCTCCCCACCC
>PVIJ01022705.1:0-15558 GCA_004024925.1 Scalopus aquaticus
AAAAGTTCCTCACATTTCTAACCCTCAATTTCTCTGTGTGCTATAAAATATGATAGGGTGTAATGTTTGAAATTCCAGTTATTTCACTTACTTTAGCCACACATTCTTGCAATATTTGTTGCATATTCTGAAAGAGTTGATCGTTTCTGAAAGAATATTTAAAAGAACGAAATCACATTGACTTAAAATATGGTAACAAATCTTAAATGAAATAAAATACTGTCTATATGTTCATAGCCACTTGTCTTCCCTGGCTAACTAACCACAATGATTTCTTACTCTGTATGAACATATCTGTCAATTATCTGCATTATGACTTCATTCTTTAACTATTTATGTATGATGCACTTCATGTGTGAATCATGAATTCTTTTCTCTACTCCATTAGTGAGATATGTGGTGTGGTGTGGTGTAAGGGCTTGTATGCCAAACACGTTTGGGTTCAAATCCCAGCTCTGGTGTTTACTGGCTGGTTTGTTGAGATTATTTATTGACTAATTCCTACTTTTCTCTCTAGCAAAGGATGATAATGATGACGATGATATCTATATCATATTGCAGCCCTTATAAAAATTAAATGCAGTAATGCAGAACAAAAGGGAATGACTATGATAGAGATGCCATTATGTTCCTGGCCCTTCACCTCCATATATTATATTTAGAAAGTTTCTTTAATCAAGCAACTCTTTCTTCTTTATAAATACTACATCCCTAGTAACCAGTCATTTTCAGAGTAGGCACTTCATATTGACTGTTGTGAAAGACTGTTCAATACCTAGAAAGAATATAGAATTGAAGAATGTTTTCTTTGGGTTAGGGAACTAGAAGGGGGATCAAATCAATAAAATGTAAGTGTCATCGGGAACACTTGGAAGATGGGAGACACCCCATGAAGGGTGAAATACAACAGTGGCTGTGCTCAGGATAGATGAAAAGACTATTATGCCATTAAAATATTTCTCTGGCTCATCTTTACAAGGTGGCAAAGTTGTAAAGGTTGTGCATTATTTCCTGGTAAATCACAATGGAAACGCTGTGGATTTGTCCATGAGAGCTTAAAAAGGATTCTTCATGGTTTATTCCATTACAGTAAACACCAGAGAAAGTAATAATGGCATGCTATTTATTAGGTAGTATCATCAACCTTTTTATATGTGAAATGGAGTCTCCACAGGCTTGCTAATGGTATGTAGGCCATAAAACCTTTACATAATAATGTTTAGCTGTATCTGAAATAGTTGAATCTTCTGGTAGTTGTATAAGTGGTCTGGTTCTTAAATCTTTCCTAAGAGAATGTCAGAAGTACAATCAAATGCCTTTGGGAATTTCTTTTTCAGAACAGATATCAACACATAACATAGATATCAACAACAGATATCAACACATAATTGTTGCTTGTGTGCAATTTATTTCATTTTGCTTTAACTGAACCTTTAATCAAATTTATTTTTAGTTAACTCTGAGAAAAAAGTATGAATGCATTGAAAAGGAATAGCTATGACATATTAAATGTTAAAATATTTTCAATAATGAATAGGAAATGAACAATGTTTTATTACAGTTAAATGACTGGTTTTCTCCCATTGCTGCCCACCTCCCTCCTCCACCCTTCCCTCCTACTTTTCTCTCATTGTTTCATTCTTTTTTCTATCTTCTATTTGTCTTCATCTTTTCCTTTCTTTAATTTTGAACTGTACTCTCCCTTTGTCAAACGAGTAGCCAATTAATAAAATATAACAGTCTTTAGACCGAAAGGAATTTCAAGATATTAATAGGTCCAAGCCGACATGATTTAATTGGCTCTGAAAGACCCATAGATGATTGTTGATCAGACTCTTAAATCTTATTGTCTCATTTTCACCATAAGTGGTCATGAAGAAAGATAAATTATTATAGATGAGGATACCTACAAAAATCACCTTGCTTTAGGTTATATGATAAAGTCCATCCTGGGATTCAATGCCAATTCTCCATGCATTTATGAAACTATCAGACACATAATAATCTTACTATTCCATAGTCTTGGGTTAGTACTTAAGAGTGTTTGATCTCATTTGAAACCATAGTTTATCCTCTGTCTGTATTTCTTCTCAATTGCATGAATACTGATTGGTGGGAAAAGTTGAACATTTTATTCCACCTTAGTATACTTCTGCAGAACAATGCAATATAGAGTATGACTCAAATGAGTAGTTTCCATGTGAATAAGAACATGTCATTCTGTACCATGCCTAAAACATCGAGCTATGCATTAAAAAAGAGAGAATACTTATTCTATGAGAAATGAACAGGAATTTATAGAGAACATGGCTGAACACATAGGCTAAATGTTGAAATAAATGGCTGAAAGTTTCCTTTTGGCCCATGAACTCTTGCTGTTTCTGATCAAAATGCATCCAAGTGAACCTAACAGAGTAGACATGGATCATTTAAATCAGGAGAAGGGTACAGTGGCTGTGAACATCTAGTGGGATTTTAAGCACCAGAAATAGGAATTTTCTTATGTAATAGCAGAATGATTTATTATTTATTTAAATACATTGCTCAGTTCCATCAGGCTAGTGGATATTGTCTAAAGGGTTATTTCAACTTAGGAAAAAATGAGAAGTTAGTTTCTGTTCTGCAAGGAGATTTCCAGTGACCTCATCCACTTTAGCCTGAGTCACCACCAGTTCTAGCTACTTCGGCAGGACTCCCAGGCACCAAAGAGGGAAGGGAAGAATGTCAGCCTGAAAATTAATATTGATCCTATTTTTTAATGTGTCACTGAGTGGTAACATAGACATGAATTTTTTTTCTTTAGATAGTAATGTCTACAGGTCTATTTAATAACTTAGGAGGAACATGTTATTCTCCCACAATATTAGACTTTGTGGTAGGAAATGACAAACTGGTCAGGGGAATGGGAGACATTTTTATATTTTTCAAGAGGGGTTTCATGGACAGTCAAATGAACACAGGCTTTGGCAACAGTGAGCTGAAACCTCTCTGTTTCAGATCACTCTTCTCTGAGGGGTGGCAGATCACTCTTCTCTGAGCTGCAACCTTCCTTTTCTATTAAAGGAGCATGATAATCTCTGTGGTTAGCGCTAATTTAGGAAAACTTGCAGCATAGTAGATAATCAATACATTTCAGTTATTATAATTAAGAAATAGAGCAATTCAACAGTTCTGTGAGAAAATAGGAGGAATAGAATATTGAATGGGAAACAAATTACAGAGTTGGATATACAGTGTGATTACTCATTAATGAGCTCTAAAACTATTGATTATGTATAATTAATAGTTATTACATGATTAATAGTTCTGTATTAATCTCATTATAGTTCTGTATCTGTTTGTTTCTCTATCTGAGAGAGAGAAAAAGAAAGAGAGAACTTGTAATGGCCTAGAGGAATCTTAAACTCTAAATAAAGATCACCTCTATTGTGACTTAAAAAAAAAGGCGGGGGGTGGGGGAGTGGTAACACAGAGCATTGAGTACTGACTGAATTGCCTGGGAAAGTTAAAACTCCATAAGCTACCCCCGTGACATCATTTATGTGCAATTGATTTGATCATTTAAATCATGCTGACCAATAAGTAGTCTTTTTCCATAGCAGATAAGGGACAGCTGAATCAGATCCATCCACATGTATTTGAAAATATCTCGCTATTCTGAGACCTCTCAACCTGGCCAGGACAGAGAGCCAGTCGATTGCGGGTGTACAGTTGCCTGCTGCAGACCACACCTCGGCTGCAGCTGGCTAGCAATGAGTTTGTAACCCACCCCTCTGTACTGCAGTTCCTCATTTGAGAAATGTGGAGAAATATTCCATATTTCTAAGGACACAACTAGGATCAAATACATCCATGCTGAGCTTGTCAAGCTAGGAAGTGCACAACAGATGCTAGTTATTATTTTTTTAAAGATTTTTATTTATTTATGCATGCAAGCTGGGGTGTAGGCCAGAGGTGTGGAGTGGTAAGAGGGTTCACCAGAGACAGAGTGGGGAGCAGAACAGGCAGATCTCCTGAAGTACACTGCTGAAGGGAGCAGCGGGAGAGGCAGGAGAGGTCTGCTGTGGGAATCTTCCTGACTGGAGATTGAACTCATGCTGCAGTGGCTCTGGATAGCTTCATAGTGCTGCGCTTAACCCGTTGCACCACCAGGGAGGCCCCAGATGCTAATTATTTTAAGGACTTATGGTCTGAGAGAGATTTGAGCAATAATAGAAAGTTAGGTCCTGATAAGGTAGAACCAGCTTTATGACTTGGTGCATTTTAGGAGATAACTGGTCAACACAAGAGATGGACAGCTGGGCCTCCCCGGTGGCGCAGCAGTTGAGCGCTGAGCTGTGGAGCTGTCGGCAGCAGCGACGCCAGTTCGAGCCCAGCGGGGGAGAATCCCACATGGTGCAGCAGACCTCTCCTGCCTCGCCCGCTGCTCCCCTCAGCAGTGCATTTCTGATCTGCCTGTTCTGCTCCCCGCTCTGTCTCTGGTGAACCCTCTCACCACCCCATGCCTTTGGCCTGTACCCCAGCTTGTATGTATAAATAAAAAAAAATATTTATTTAAAAAAAAAAGAGATGGACAGCTATTCAATTTAAGCCTTTAAATAGTAATGGTAATTGAGACCACCCCCTCTCTCCACCCATATCCCTTGCCTTTAACTTTAGAAAAGATACAAAGATATTTTGGCTGCTTTATCAGCTCGTAAGTGCAAAGATTGGTTTGGCAATGATTGAGGATCTAAGAACTAATTGATTGGAAACATAGAATCTTTATTACCTAGAAAATTGAATTGACTTAGTACCAAAGGGAACACGTCAATGAGCCAAGACTGGGGTCCAAGATGGATTTTTAATTCAGAGAAGAGATGTGAAACAGCAGATCAAAGACATGGTCAGTGTCTTCTCATGTTCTTGACTGCCATATTTTTTTGAAAATCCTCAGTCACTTATGCATATGATTCTACAAAAAAATCGAGTCTTTTCTCATGTGTTAATGAGCTAGAATTTCTGGTAAATCCCTGAGAAACCTGAGAAGATTATGAGAGCAGAGCTATTCAAGAAAAGAGATATAACAGGGTAAGGATGTGCATGTGATCTTGTGGGTTACTGTGAGTCCTTGAGCCTGTCCACTACTGCCACCTACACTGATCAGAGAGACCTCAGTTAAGGACTTAATGCAATTACCTATGAAAATAATTCCTGCATGTGCACAAAAAAACTGACCTTTGCCTGTGTTACTGCTTTTTACTACTTATAGGTGTAGTCTCTTCCTGTATCTTCCATTAAACCTTCCATTAGCCATTCACCAGAAAAATATTATAATATAAATATAAATAGGGCCTCTCTGGTGGTGCAGGGGTTAAAGTCTTAGTGCTATCAAGGTGTTCACCAGCCCTGCAGCCTGAGTTCAATTCCCACATGGCACAGCAGGGAGCTAACCCACATGGCACAGCAGACCTCTCCTGTCTCGCCTGCTCTTCCCCTCAGCAGTGTACTTCAGTCAATCTGCCTATTCTGCTGCTCACTCTGTCTCTGGTGAATTCTCTCATCCCACTGCACTTCTTCTGGTCTAGGCCCCAGTGCCTGTATGAATAAATAAAAATAAATCTTTAAAATAAATTAATAAATATAATTATTAAAATAACATGTCTTTAGTTTTAAATAGAAAGTAAGTATTTTATATTTACTTCATTTATATTTTAAAATAATGTTTTATCTTTTGATCCTCTCATTTTTCACATCTGAGACTCAGGCGCCTTGGAGTTGAGCGTGTTTACGGCACCTGCCCTCTGCCAGACTCCTTCTTCGACTGACCTAAAGTTCAGTTGTTGAAGGAGTCTACTTAAATTGCAGGGATTTTCTGGTCTGTGGTGATTGCTGAAATATATAATTGAAGCTTATTATATGTCAAAGATGAAAGAGATATCTTTATTTTCTTTTCTGTGATGGAATTCATCCGGATAACTTTGAAACTGAAGATTATAACTCATAAAAAGTATACTGTATATTTGTGACTTGCTGAACATCAGCTCTTAATGGACACTCTACACTCTTTTCTGTTTTATTCTCCTCTCTTATAGCTTGCTTTTCCTATCTCTCCATAGAAATACCAAAAATTACTGAAAAAGATAGTATTGGTTTCTAAGAGATAATGAAATTTTAATTTGCTATTGCAAATAAAGGAGAAAATAAGTTCACAAAACAAAAAGCTGTTAGCATCCAATTTCCAATTGTTTTTATTCCCTGTAACATGATGCATGAGTTTGCACTCACATACACAAAAACACTGTTATTGGAGACATTGTTCTGTTACCATTTTCACAGGAAAAAAATGATCCTTTTTTAGGAAATTTGGTACTGGGCAGATAAATCTATAGCTATATTCAAACTTGTCAGACAGCCCTCACGCAAGGGTTTAATGTTTTAGCTGTGTGTGTGGGGTTTTCACACGCAGACAGGGATATGAACCCACACAGCCCCTGTGGTGTTTGTTGTTGTTGTTACCTCCTCCAAACCTATACCCCATCTGCCTCTGTGCCCCATCCCCTCAACCCTTTACCCTCTTTCTTCTGGAAACCGTTATCTCCTTTTTTTGCCAAGATCATTTGTTTTTCTTCTGTTGTTTGCTTATAATTTTTTTTTTAAATTTATATTCTGAAGATGAGTTAGACCATCTGATACCTGTCTTTCATGTTTTGGCTGATTTCACCCTTTGTGGTCACCTCAAGTTTTACCCATTTTGTGCCAAATTCTCCCCTTCATCTTTCTTCATAGCTGTGTAATATTCCATTGAATGTATGCTGCACAGTTTCTGTATCCATTCATCTGCTGAGGGGAACTTGGGCTGGTTCCGTGATTTGGCAATTGGAAACAGTGCTGTTATATACATAAGTGTAGAGAGAACATTTTGTGTTAAATTTTTGGAGATATGCTTAATAGTAGTGTTGCTGGGTCCAGTGGGATTTTCATTTTTTTTAAAACATCCCCATACCATTATCAAAAGGGGGTGTACCAGCTTTCCTACCAATGGTAGATAAGATTTTCTTTTTCACTGCAACCTCACCAACATTTGTTAATTCTGTTTTTTTTTTTAAGATTTATTTATTTATGTATACAAGAGCTGAGGTTTAGGCCAGAGATGTGGGTGTGGGGGTGAGAGGATTCACCAGAGACAGGGTAGGAAGCAGAATAGGTGGGTCTATTGAAATACACTGCTGAGGGGAGCAGTGTTCGAGACAGGAGAGGTCTGTTGCTCCATTGGGTTAGCTCCCTGGCTGGGGGTTGAACTCATGCTGCAGTGGCTGGCGATAGCTTGATAGTGCTGAGACTCACCCACTTGCACCACCATGGACTTGTGTCGCAAGGGTGAGGTAGTATCTTAATGTGATTTTAATTTGCATTTCTCTTATAATAAGTGATGTTGAACATTTTTTCATATGTCTCTAGGTCATCTGAGTGTCTTCCTTACAGAAATGTTTATTGAATTTCCTTGACCATTTTTAATTGGGTTATTTGTTTCTTTGTTGTTGAGTTGTATAATATTTGAACATTTTGGAGATTAACCCCTTATTAGATGCATGGTGTAAAAATACTTTTTTCCACTCTGTAGGTTGTTTTTTGGGATGGTTTCTTTTTAGGCGCAAAATCTTTCAAGTTTGATATTCTCAACAAAATCCTAACAAACTGAATACAACAACTTATCAAGTGAATCATCCACCACAATTGAGTAGGCTTCATCCCAGGGATGCAAGGCTTGTTCAACATACACAAATCAAAGAGTGTCATCCATCAGATCATTAATAAGGAGAGCAAAAATCACAGGATCATTTCAATAGATGCTGAAAAAACATTTAACAAGATCCAACATCCATTTATGATAACTTTCCAAAAAATGGGAATAAGTGGAATCTATCTAAATTATAAAAGGTCTGTATATGACAGACCTGTAGCCAATATCATACTCAATGGTGAAAGGCTGAAAGCATTTACACTAAGATCAGAAACAAGACAGGGATGTCCATTATCACTATTATCATTTAACATAGTCCTGGAATATACATATACATGCATATACCCACTCACATATATAATGAAATAGATACACATTTATTTTATATACTACATAAATTGGAAAATTATGGCTATAGATCTATTGCCTATCTTTATAAAGAAAGCTTTATTCAAACACAGTGCCATTCATGATTTACATGTTGTCGACAGCTATTTGCCCAATGCCATGGCTAAGTGATAGAGATTGCTATAAACGTTGAATATGTACCGTCTGGTCCTCTAAGAAACTGTGATCCTTGCAATATAATAGATGTGATATCATATAATATACTATATGATATGGTATGACATGATATATAATATTGTATATAACATGATATGGCAAGAAATACAGACACATGCACACAAGTGTACAGCCTGATGAAATGAATAGCACCATGTCACAGCATCCAGATCAAGAAATAGAATATTCCCAGTGCCCCTCTTGTCCTCTTCCTGGCAATACCAACAGTATTCTTTTTAAAAGGCTTCTAATATTCCATTGTTCAGATGGACCTTAATTTATTAAACCATTTTCCTGTTCTTGGGCATGTACATAATGTTTTTTTTATTCTTTGTTACAAAGAATGGTTTGGTTAACATCTATGTACATATTATTTTATGCGCCAGAAGTTATATATGTAAGATAATTTTCTGGAAGCAGAATTTTGGAGTCCAAGAAAATAAACATTTTAAAATATAGTTCATTAGAGAATGAACTACTTTCATCCTCTATACCAGCTTGTCAGAATGCCTTTTGCAATGTAAATTAGAAAATAGTTTAATATTTGCTTCCTGGTACTGGCAAATTGTATTGCATTTTAACCTTTTCATTATTTTTATTTAGAGGGAGATAGTACATACTTTCATTTGTTACTAGCAATTTTATTTCCTTTTTGGGGATAATTTTAGAACAACTTTACTGAGATTTTCTGTAGCAATTGATGTGTTAAATATTTGTCTTTGGTCAGTATTAGCTACTTAAGGTTTTTTAGATTAACTCTTATTACTTCCAATTCTGCAAAGTTTTTATATGGGAACAAACAAAACTTTCATGATCTTTTCATTTATTTTTGTATTTGTGATGATTTTTCAGTTCTCATTTTTAGTGCTATACTTCATGCCGTCATTTGTTTTGTTTTTTTATGTACTTTTTTTCTCAGAAGAAAAACTGGATCCATTTACTTGTCCAGTAGTTTTTTCTTTATTTGTTTGTTGTTTTAATTTTTCCAAATGATTTTGCTTTTATTAATTCCTTTGCTGTTTATTTATTTAGAAAACTTTTGATGACTAAATCATCTTAGTTACTTTTATTTAGAAATTTAGTATTTAAAGCAAAGAATTTTCCTACAAATACTGTTAGCAATAAATTAAAATTCTGATGTTTTGTGCTATTAGTATTGATATTTTGCAATTTGGCTTCTTATTTTCCATTTATGCCAAAGATTATTTAAAGACGAATTTTCAGAAAATATCGGTGGTTATTTTTTATTGCTATTTGCATTATTAATTTAAAAATTTTTATTTTGTTAGCAGACAGACTGAAATATTGACTAATTTGTATGCTATATTGTTTTCTTTGTGGTAAAATATGTGGCCAAATAAAAATAAGTTTTCTTTTACATTTTAAAGAAAGGTTATACTCTAGTTTCACAATGCAGGGTTTGTTATAGCTATTGATGGACATAGCATGCCAATCAGGTAATTTAGCTTTGTAGCAGTTCAATTTATTGTATTCTTTATTTTTCAATGGCAAATAGTGAGTAAAAAACACCTCACTTGTTCTGTATTCCCATTTATCTCTCTCATTTTTCTTGCTTCCAAATGTTTGGTTTCTTGTGGGAAGATTTATGACAGCTCTTCATGTGGATTGTGCTTTCTATCAACATTAAGTTCACTTTTTGTTTTCACTTACTGTTTTATGCTTTGCATTCAACTAAGATGATAATTAATAGTTGACTCCTGATTTCTTTTAGTTTTCATTTGCTTGTACATCGTTCCCCATCACTTCCTGTCAAAATTTCTGAGTCTTTTATTTGTGTCTCTTGCTTACAGCATGTAGATGGATCTCATGTTTTATGTATCATGAAAAATATTGTCTTTTAAAAGTTGAGTTTATCTTAACATTTATTGATATGGCAGTTATAGCTGATACATTAATTTTAGCTTAACCTGTATTTTGAGTTTTTCTCCCACATTTTTGTAGATGTTTTCTGCTTACATTACTTTGTGCATATGTTCTTTCTGAGCATCTGGAGACTTTAGACTATGTTCAGTTTCTTGTGGTTAATACTGTTATTTTTTTCCTGATAGTTTTTAACAATATACTGAACCCCGTGTACCTTGACTTGTGAAGCTGGCGGCATCTATCGCTGGCTCACTGAGAAAGATGACATAGTAAGAGCAGGTATCACTCCTTTTATGCCACTTGCTTTTTTGACCTCTGATTTTTGAATTGATTCTTTTCTATCTTTGAAAGGAACCCCGTCACCTCTGCTAAAGAAGACCTCTGCTCTTCTCCTGTACCCCAGACCTGACCACAGTGCCATATATGACTATCTTTAACTTTAAATAACATTCTCAAATTTCTATTTCTTGATTTTCAGTATTAATAGCATTCATTGAGTCTTCGATGTTAGAAGCGAGCTTATCAATTACTATTTTCCCTCTTCCTTATAAAAGTTCTATGGGTATGTGGACTTCCCGTGGCCTTTTGTAATTTTAACCAAATGTCACTGAATGGTTATGCTCAGTGTTCATGTACCATGGGTTGAGTGACAGCTGTTTGGGGGCTTTTATTCTGCACATTTATATACATCACCCGTGTGTATTACATCCGTATAAAAATCATAAAGTTATATGAGTATAAAGCTTTACATTGTTTTATATTATGAATTTCATATTACATATATTTCTATCATTTAAAGTGTATATTGTGTAAAATGTCATTTCAGCTTTTGAGATTGTGACAAAATATCCCCAATGTAAAGCTTGCTATTTTAAACTGTATAATTTTATAGCATTCGCTACATTTACAATGTTGTTCAGCAATTCCCCTTAGTATCCAGATCCAAAAAATTCCATCATCTGAAAAGGAAATCTCCCATTTATAAGCAGTCACTCCCCTTTTTGTCTGCTCCCAGCTTCTGGCAACCACTGATCTGTTTTTTTGTCTCTTTATTTGCCTCTTCTGAATATTTCATATCACTGGAATCATATACTATGTGGCCTTTTGCATATGACTTCTTCCACTTTGCATATGAACCAGCAATTCCACTTCAAGATATAGCCTCAAAATATTTGAAAACAGTGTTCAAACAAAACTTATACATAAGTATTGTTAGTTGTATTTTTCACAATAGCCCAAAGTGAAAACAACCCAAATTTCCATCATATGAGAGACAAAGTATGATCTAACCATACAATGGAATATTTTTCAGTCAAAAAAGGAAGTGAAGTACAGATACACTACAGTGGGACTGAAGCCTGATTGTTTATTTATTGTGTTAGTACTGCCTGTTTGCAAATGAATGGAAATTATGTATCCCTATCTGGGACACTTGGTTTTTGCCTCCCCAAAGCTTAAGATCTTAGAGGAAATTATCAAGAAAGGCAAACAATGTGCTCCTCACTTTCCCACTCCCTCCCCAGACTAGAAACTATTTCCCCATGAGTTGAGAATTGATAAGGCTGAGAGAGTTGATAAGAGTAGAGTGTGCACGGCCTAGAGTTTCTTGACCTGGGCAGATAGCTAGACCAGGATCATTGAATCATGGACATAGCAATCCCCTCTGTGGATGGGCAAACTCAAGCATGTGCGCATGTCCTCAGGGAACAGAGGGGCCTCTCCTTGAACATCCTTTGAGGATGTTCTGAGATGTTCTAGGGAAGGATCTGCTCCTAGTCGTCAGCTGTCCCTCCAAAGAAGAGTGGCAGCAAGTTGAACTTCTGTTTTGACTGCCCTGCACAATTGGGATACATGGAGGCTTCCTGATGGGTCAATGAGTCAGTCAGTCAGGTCCATAATTCTGTGCAGTGTCTGAAATATCAAAGGCTCACACAGGAGGCAGGCTGGTGGAGTGGGGTGTGTGACAGCTTGGAGTCAAGCTCCCCTATCTCCCCTGCTTCCCCCTAGATACAATTACAAGCACTTCTCTCCTTGGTACCGCACAGACCTCTGGAACTTGGACATGATCTTGGAGTAATTCTGAGGAACTAGTTAATTTTGCACCATTTCATTAGGTAAGCTTTTTGTTATTAAAGAAATATAAAGAGAATGAGAATTTCATTTTAACATCTTTACACATGTGTCAACAGGAATAGAATCCTTTCTTCAATTTTCATTTTGTCCTTTTTGTAATTTATTGTGTTCAGAGAGGAAATTGAAGTAGAATTACATTACTCCACCTTAAATTGGAAGCTCCACATGAATTATTTTAAACACAATTTAAAAACAAATGAGTTGATGTAAAGATTTTTTGGAAAAAAAAAAGAAAAATAGTATTGCTGAGGTCAAGTTCTTGACCTTAAGAGAGTTTTATTTGATTTTTATAAACTTTGCCAGAAGAGAGTTTTGTTGGGGAAGAGTCAATGGGCTGCATAGACAAGGACTCATGTAGCATTTGCAAGTGGAAAAGATGTGCAGGCCCCACTGCCTCATACCTTGGCTACCTGGAGACCGTGGTTGGAGGACTATATTAGGCTAGGGTATGCTATCTGGAAGAATGTAAAGCTCTTAAGCCCTGAAAACTCACAAGAGATACATGCAGGGATACAAAAGCTTAACTAGATCGACCTGAAGGAGAATAAACAGTTTGGCTTCAAAGAGGCCGTCCAAAGGAAACTGCATTATTCTTTAGGACAAGGTGCTGGAATCCACCACCCATGCTGTACAGAGTCTGGGTGGAAGGTGGATTGATGAGGGCCTTACCATGAAGTCTGGAGAAAATGAAAGAAACAAAGGAAATTATTCCATTGGGCGAAACAGCAGCCTTTCGCGCTGAGTCTGCAATCTGTTTTGGAGATTGGCTTCATCATTAGGATGTTACACAGTGGAGTGACATGACCATTTTTCTCTCCTCCAGCTGTTTGTTACTGTTTAGACACCCTCTTGGTGTTAGATATAAAATTACCTGACACGGTAAAATGAAATGATGTTATCTTTTTAATAAACGTGTAATGGCCATCCTGGTTTCAGCAACATTGATTGAGCAGCCCATCTCTGCGAGCCAGAGAAATCATTAGAAATGCCATTAATGGTTGGTTCTCTTCTTGGTGCCTTTGGGAGGGACTGTGGTGAGATGATGTCACCAAGAGCGTGCAGTGCTATCTCTTTCTTTTTTCTTTTCATGACTTCTTACTAGGCTGTGACCATGTCCTCAGGGAAGAGAGTGGCATCTCGCTTGGAGGGCATTCTGAGGTGCCCTATGGAAGGATCTGTACTAGTAGTCAGCTGTCCCTCCAAAGAAGAGTGGCAGCAAGTTTTGATTGGTTTGCATAATTGGTGCACCTGGGGACTTCCTGATGGGTCAGTGAGTCAGTCAGTTCCGTAATTTCTCTGCAGAGTCTGAAATACCAAAGGTTTACACAGGAGGCAGGCCTGTGGATTGGGGTGTGTGACAGCTTTCAGGCAGGCAGGCCCATGTCTGAAACCATTGCTCCTGCACAGATGTACCTCTACAGCCAGGAGTATGCTTTGGAACCCTCTGAGTCTAGATGCCAAGCAGAAGAAAAATAGAAATTTATTCCCACATCCTTCAATGAAATCAGTACATGTATTGAGTACCTACTGTGCACCAAAGTCAGTCTGGAGAGATGAATTAGTTTTATTCATCCAGTAATTATTTATTGAAAATCTATTATGTGTCAGGCACTACAGCAAATAGAAAAAGATAGGACTTCAGGAAAAATGTAATAAATGAAGCAACGATAGTGATGATTTTAAGAGTTAGTGAGAACAGATAGAAGAGTCTTGGGTCGGGGGTCAGGGAAGGCCTGGAGGGGAACATTGAGCTCAGGGTTTTTAAAAAATTATTTATTTATTTATATATATTTACATCCTTGTTCATTTTTTTACAATGTTTGCTTTCTTTTCTCAGGTGTAGTCCCCATGGTCTCAGGTTTGAATGAGGCAGAATAATGAGCCCAGAGGGGAAGGGATCAGCCTCCTCTAGTGAGTCAGTGAGATGACCAGACCCCATCCTGGGACTCTTGGATTCCCAATCTTGTGCTCTTCTTCACTGCTGTATTCTGCATTTGGCTTGAGCTTAGGTGGACTAAATGCTGAATGTAATAGAAAAGGTATTTGGGCAAAACCACCAATGAGTCAAATGTGAAAAGCTATTTAAAATGCAGCCTTCCATCCACCACTCATAGCCAGAACTGACATTCTGATGTTCTCCTTAAAGGATAATGTTCAACTTAAAAAAAATTGTATTGAAGCCTAAACTGGGGGTGGGGGGGGTGCAGCATGTAGAGGATGGGATGGTAAGAATGCATTACATGATAAAAAATAAGTCATTGAGATAATAAAACATTCATTCTTATAACAAGGGTGAGATAATGAGATGTTAATCCTTCCAAGATTTAATAGATTTATTATTCTAATGAACTATACCTGACAGCTTTGAACTGTATGTAAAAGCGTATTAATCTTTTGACAGATATGGAGGGTTTTCTTTCTCTCAGTCGAGGTGTAGGATTGGAGAGTTATGACTGAAACTGCTCACTGAAATTTTCCTCATGGAACAATGGAATCTTGAGGCTCTCTCTGTCTGCAGTTCTGAATTTATTGAATTAAGCTATGGAAATAAAACTCGGTAAAGTAGAAATTAGAGGAGTAATGATGGAGGACATTAACTGGCATGTGGGTCCAATGATAAACAAAATTAAACACCATTGACAGAGGCTTTTGTCAGCCTACTCAGCAGGACTCCGTCTTGTTAATTTAACGGTCTCTTAATTTGTCAAAGATGTTCTGAACACCTAGTTTTCGCTGGATACAGAGTTAACTGGGATGTGGTTTCCACCTTGTGGATCAAAGCATCTGGGGAGCAGCTTTGAAAGTTGGACAGGATCTCAGCCAGGCAGAGGGGAGGGAGCACTGAGATGGAGAAGGGACAGGAAAGGAACAGAGTGTGTGGATTTTTGGGTGGTTGAAAAACTGAGTGTTTAGATGGAAGGTTAGGAGCTTAAATGGAAATATAGATTTCTATATTGATAATGTCTGGCAATGTTTGGTAATGTTAAATTGACAATTATTGGTAATGTTTTGAGCAGTGATTTTCTAACTTAAAAATGTATTAAAGTGACACAAGTTTATAACATTATATAAGCTTCAATATATATTGAATTGTAAACCAACATTTGTATCTACTACTTCATATTCGTCAATAAAAGTCATTCTAACTTTTTTGGCCATGGATCAACAGAGGAAAGATATATTTTGTAACTCTACCTAGCCCACAAGTATATAATGGAAACATAATTCTATGAAATAATTCTTGCATGCGTGTG
>PVIJ01022706.1:0-15550 GCA_004024925.1 Scalopus aquaticus
CCAAAAGTGGGATTGCTGGGTCGTATGGAAGCTCCATGTTTAGCAGTCTGAGGAATCGCCATACAGCCTTCCATAGTGGTTGGACCAGTTCACATTCCCACCAGCAGTGTAGAAGAGTTCCTTTTTCTCCACATCCTTTCCAGCATTTGTTATTGCCTGCATTTTTAATGTGTGCCATCCTCACAGGTGTGAGGTGTTTTGTTTTCTAAAGATTCATTTATTTATGCATACAAGAACTGGGGTATAGGCCAGAGGTACGGCGGGGTGTGTGTGTGTGTGTGAAAGGATTCACCAGAGACAGAGTAGGGAGCAGAACAGGCAGACTGACTGAAATACACTGCTGAGGGGAGCAGAGGGAAAGAGAGGAAAGGTCTGCTGTGCCATTTGGGTCAGTTCCCTGGCTAGGGATGGGACTCATGCTGTAGTGGCTGGTGACAGCTTCATAGTGTTGAGAATTAACCCCTTGCGCCACCACGGAGGCCCCTGGAGGCCTGGTGTTTTTGAGGAATAAGAAGTCAACTATCATTTTATTTCTATAACCTTACTGGTTCATTTAAATATTCTCTTCTCCTAATACTAATATTATCATTTTATGGTTTTTAATAATTGTTTAATTTAGTAGAACACTGTTCATTATATTCTTACTTTTTAATATTTGTGTTTATTGCATCTTCATAATCTTACTATTATTTTCTTTTTAGTAAAACTAACATCTCAAATAACTTTTTTTTTTTTTTTTTTTTTTTTTTTTTTTTTTTTTTTTTTTTTTTTTTTTTTTTTTTTTTTTTTTTTTTTTTTTTTTTTTTTTTTTTTTTTTTTTTTTTTTTTTTTTTTTTTTTTTTTTTTAAGGATTTATTTTTTATTTATACATACAAGCTGGGGTACAAGCCAGAGGCGTGGGGCGGCGAGAGGCTTCACCAGATACAGAGTGGGGAGCAGAACAGGCAGATCAGAAATACACTGCTGAGGGGAGCAGCGGGCGAGGCAGGAGAGGTCTGCCGCACCATGTGGGATTCTCCCCGGCTGGGCGTCGAACTCGCATCGCGGGCTGCCGACAGCTCCACAGCGCAGCGCTTAACCGCTGCGCCACCAGGGAGACCCTCAAATAACTTTAATACAATCTCTTATACAGAAAATTGACATTGGCACCACCCAGAGTTTGTGCACCCCTTATATACATCTGCATTTCTGAGTGTCTACGTTTAATTTTTATTAATAAATTAAATTAATAAAACCCAGTTTTATTATGTGTGTAGCTTCATGTAAAGACCACTATACTCAAGATACAGAACTCCCATCAAAGGCTCCTTCACCCACTCATCTCTTCTCGATCATATGAAGACCCTGCAACCACTCATCTGTTCTCTATAATTTTATGACTTTAAGAATGGTATGCAGGGCCTCCCTTGTGGCACAAGGGGTTAAATCTCAGCACTTTGAAGCTATCTGCAGCCACTGCAGCATGAGTTCGATCCCCGGCCAGGGAACTTCCCACATGGCGCAGCAGGAGGGTGAGACCTCTCCTGCCTCGCCCGCTGCTCCCCTCAGCAGTGTATTTCTGATCTGCCTGTTCTGCTCCCCACTCTGTCTCCGGTGAATCCTCTCACCCCCCCCCCCACACCTCTGGCCTACACTCCAACTCTTGTATGCATAAATAAATAAATCTTAAAAAAAGAATGATATGTAAATGAAATCTTTGAGGGTACTTTTTTTTTTTTCACTCAACATAATTCCCTTATGTTTGCTCTTATTTACAGTCAAGTTGTCTTTCAGGGTATGGGTAACCCACATTTTGTTTGATATCTGGGGCATTTCCAGTTTGGGGTTATCACGAACATATCTGCTACGAACATTCATGTGCAAGTCTCTGTGAGCACAAATTTTCATTTCTCAGGGATAAAAGCCTAAGAGAGCAATTTACTGGATCATATAGTAATTTCATTTGTCATTTTAAAATAAACTGACACACTATTTTCCAGAGTGACTGGACCGTTTTACATTCCACAAGCAGGGTAGGAAAGACCCAATTTCTTCACATTCCCACCACAGCAAGTGCTAATACTAGCCCTGTGCTAGTCATTCGGGCAGGTGAATAGTGATGTCTGGTAGTTTTAATGTGAATTTCCCTAGAGGCTAATGATGTCGAACATCTTTTCATGAGATTTTTGCCATCGGTGTATCTGTTTCATTTGTTTTTAACTTTTGTTTCCTAGTAAATGAGTGCAAAGCACCAATTTCCATCTAAGTATTGGTTCAGCTGTTCTACACTACAGACATGCTTCTTTTTCATTATTATTCACTTCCTGATTTCTTTATGATTTCCCTTTATACCCAAGAGTTAGTAACATTTTATTTAGTTTTCATGAGATGTTTTAAAAGCTGTCCTTTTGCTATTAATATTTAATTTTATTGTTTAACAGTTGGGGAACATGGCTGGTGTGACATGGGTTCTTTAGAATATAATTGGGAGTTTTTTTTATTAGCCTACCACATACTCTGTGAATATTTTGTGTGTGCACAATAAATGTGTTTTATGTGTTTGCAATGTAGAGTTTTATAAGTTAAAATTAATGTGAATTTTTCAATATATTAATAAGCTTGAGTCCCTAGGTTATATTTTTCACATCTTCAACATCTCTGCTTCTTTTTTGACTACTTGATATTATTCCATTTGAACATACTGATTTCCAACCTTAGTCACTAATTTGCTTCCATCTTGAATGGTCACATAATTGGTGAACATCTATTTCTTTTTCATGTGAAGCTTACATTCTGTATGCCAAATACTTGGCTAAGCACTTAGCTTATATTACTTTTACTTACAATTTTAAGTCTCAGCATCCTCATTTTACAGATGAAGGAACCAAAGGTCAAGAAGCAAAGTGACCATATCACACATCCAGCAAATGGTTGAGCTGGCATCTGAATGTCGATGTGCCTACCATGCTTTCTGAGCTCTATTCTAGGACTGCATTTGTTCATTTGCAAAAGGAATGTGTCCCAAAGACCTTGAGGATCCATTTTCCAGACTGAGAAATTACCGTAATTATTGTCTGGATTAACCTTGGTTGAGCTTCTACTTTCCAGGTTATAGGGTTGTTGCTAAGCACAGGTGCATGATCTTCCTCTGGCCACTCTGGTAGGTACTGACATCCTACTGTTACTGATGAGGAAGTGTGGGCTCAGTGAGGATTCCGTTAGGGTGTGAACTCAGTGGTGATGACTCTGGGAGCTGGGTCCCTAATCTTGGCCTTCTGTGCTAAGCTGGAGGATCCTGGTCATTGTTTCATGGAGCCCCATATGTGTCTTGAGAGGGAGGAAGCAGTGTAGTTTTGAATACATCCATGAAGTCCTTTGACATACATGGGGACTCCTGAAAGAGGTCTGCTCTCTCTGTAGTGAACTCCCATTGCTTGGGACTTGTTAACATTTTGTGAGTACAGGATTTCTCCCCTCGGTGTGGTCATCATAGCTCTCCCACCACCAAAGCACTCATAGTCCTCCACCATTGTCCATTGTGCTCCTTCCCCTCCCCTCCTGGATGTTCCAGATCTATGGGTTAGTTTTAAAGTTTGTTTTTGTCTGGCCATGTGTTTGAGAGTCCACTTATAAGTGACAACATCTGCTATTTATCTTTCTCCTTCTGGCTTATTTTGCTTGGTATAATCCCTTCCAGCTCTGTCCATGTTGTCACAAAAGGCATGAGCATATCTTTTTTGATGGCTGCGTAGTATCCCATTGAGTAGATGAACCACATTTTTTTATCCACTCATCTGTATTTGGGCACTTAGATTCTTTCCACAGCTTGGCCATTGTAAATCTGAATCAGCCTTTCAGTTGCTTGCAATCTAAGTAACAACATCCACTTTTGATTCTCCAGAAGTACTGAAAACACTGCTGAATGTGGCACTTAGCCCTTGTCTGAGGCATTTTCATGCTATTGGCTCATTTCTTCCTCTTCTCCTTCCCCTCAACTCCCCATTTTCTAGGCAGGTATACCCCTCTTGCTGATCCTCTCCTATTTTCTTCCAGAAAAGCCCTGCGCCAAAAGGGACTGCCATGTGGAATACAATCTCGACCCTTTTATCTACCCGCTTTTCTCCCTCCCTGTGGTTCCTTGGAGTATTGAGAGAGAAGTAGTGAGTTATTACCATCTTAAGCTGCACTAAATGGCTTTATATTATGGTTAGAGACCTCTGGAGAAATAACAGTAAGATCACACATCTTTTGTTCTTGGAAAAGTAATGTTGCAAAAAGACACCTCTAGTCCTCTATTTTAATTTGTTTTTATTGATCTCTTTCAAAATTAGGGAAACAAGTTTTCTCACTGCAAATGTTATGACAATGCATGGGGAGGTTCTCGTTATAAAGAGTAATGAAGATGGGGCTGTGAAAGAATTTTCTCAACCTGGGGGTGGATGGGGATGGTGAATGAACGGAAATAGAGGAAGGAAACTCAACAGGTAGCAATTGTTAAGTCTGAGCACTGGGATTCAGAGCGAAGTGGCATCAAAGAGGCCTTTCACGATCTCAGTCAAAAATATACCCCTCACTAACTACCACATCAATATCACATCAATCTTTTTTAATTTTCTTGGCACTTGTCACTTGCAGAAAATATCTCATGCATTTATTTATGAAATTATTTATTTGCTGATTTCCCCCACCCTAGTCTGAAAAATGTATTGCATAAAAGCAGAAAATTCATCTATTTGGTTTGCTGCTATTTCATAAAAGGGCCTCAAATAACACTTGGCACATAATAGGTCATCAAATATCTGGCTGGCTGGCTGGCTGGCTGGGTAAATATGTGGAATGAATGTTTTTCTCCTTCCCCTATCCTCTATTACCCTCTAATGAGCAAAAATTCTCTCTCTACAAAAAAGGAAACAGAAAATGTAGGTTTAATTTAGCATCATTTCTTCCTAGAAATCTTTCCTGTTTCCTCAGGCACAATTGGATCTTCTTCCGTTTTCGATCTTCTGCATATCTTTAGTTCTCATTTGACACTGGGCTTTTTCTACTAATAATCTTAATTCTGGTTGCATTTCTTGTCTCCCTTGTTTGACTCTGAGGCTCCGGACTGTTAGACTCATAAACTACCAGTTGGGAAAAACTTAAAGATCATCAAGTCTAACTTTCTGTCTTATAGATAGGACACAGAGATGTGATCCATCCAAACTCAATAGCGAAAGATAATCCAGGAAAACACTATATTCCCTAAGTTTTCTGTGCTCAAATTATCCTACGTTAACAGGTAAGTTTGTGACTGGTCCAGCACTTTTTCTGGAAGCTCAGCCTTTCTCCTCTATTCTCTAGGTCATAGGGCAGTGCCTTCTGCATCTGCACAGTCATATTCCGCACCTCAGCACATCTCCTCAGCGTCTGGGGGGAGCAAGGGGCAGGAAGTAGTGCAGCTTCACCTACACCTTCTCTGCTTACTTGGGCTGTCTTTACATGTGTCATCCTCCCCTCATGTCCAAAGAAGTAACAAGGAGAGGGAAGCTAAAACGACTCTTTGGCAACTGTCAAAAGGTACACACATCATTAGCAAGTGTTTTTCTGATAAGTAGATGCACAGTCTCTTTCAGCTTTGTCAACAAGGTCTCAGTGCTTCCTTAAGGTTGACTTTAAGGTTCCTTAAGTTGACTCTAGGGGCCTCCCTGGTGGAGCAGCGGTTGAGCGCTGCACTGTGGAGCTGTCAGCAGCTGTGGGCAGTGCGCGATGTGAGTTCGACGCCCAGCCGGGGAGAGTCCCACATGGTGTGGCGGACCTCTCCTGCCTCATCCGCTGCTCCCCTCAGCAGTGTATTTCTGATCTGCCTGTTCTGCCCCCCACTCTGTCTCTGGTGAACCCTCTCGCTGCCCCGTGCCTCTGGCCTGTACCCCAGCTTGTATGTATAAATAAATAAATCTTAAAAAAAAAAAGCTTGACTCTAAAAATAATTTAGTATGAGGCAATTAAGACATATAGAAAATTACAAGTTAAAATATAACAAGCACCCCAAAACCTAGGACCTTAGACTCTGGATTTAGGTTTTATAATTCCCATTCCTTTAAAAGGAAGCAGGTAGGTGTCTATGCTTCCTTTCCACCCATAAATCTCTATAAATTATCAAGTACTGATTTTCAGGTTTAAAAACTCCATTATTGCTATTGTTTGTATCCTTTTCCAGTTTCTGTCATTTCAGTCAGACTCATTTATGCAGATACACGGAACCTGAGTTCATTTTCATTGCTGCATAGTTTTCCACTGGACGACTAAACCACAGTTGTTGATTACTGATACTTAGATTTATTGATTTGTAGTTGTTTATCCTTTGAATCTTTTCATCCACTAACATGGTATGTCTGTTCTTTTACCTGGATCTTTTAAAGTGTTTTCAATATAAATTTTATAATGTTCTATGTCTTGTACATATTTCAGCTGTTTTCCTGAAAATTTTCTTCATTGCAAATATATATAGTATTTTTTTAAAATTTAAGTATAAAATGCATACGTAGAAGTATGGTAACTTTTCACAATCTTCACACCGACAGAATGAGACTGAGACCAAGAAATGAGACATGGCCACAGCTGAGAGTATCTCCTTGTGCCCCTTCCACTTACTACCCACACCACAACCACTACTCTGACTTAGAAGAAATGACATTTGAATTAAGTTTTCTAATTGACGCATAAAAATGTAGAAGACTTTTATACTGATCTGATACCTAACAACTTTTATTGACTATTTTACTCTTTATAACTTGCCATAATTATTGATATAAATTTGTTAATTTATATCGTTCTATTTTTTCTCTTTAAGCAATCATGTTTTACATGTGAGAGAGGGATATCTCTTTGCTTCTTTTACAGTAATGGTACATTAAATTATTTTTTAAATTTCTCTTCCCATATTGATTGCCTCTAATACCATTTTAAATAGAAACAGTGTTGGCACATTCCTTCCTCAGTTTTTCTTGGTTATAAAGATACTGTTTTATGTTGACTTTTACTGATGCACACCTGAAACCTCCATATAATGTTATAATGTAATTGACTTCCAAAAAAATTTAAATAAAGGCCATGTTTTGAAATTTCATCATTTATCATAGTGCTTATTGTCTTATTTTTGAAGATATCCCTTATTTGTTAAGAAACTATTTTCCATTACTAGATTTATGAGGCTTTTCAGTTCATTATCAATGGATTTCTAATTCTTACAAATGATTTTATGCATCTATTCAGCTATGAGTCTTCTGTTTGGGCTAATTAATGTGGTGATTGCATTAACATATTTTCTAATGTAAGACAGGCCTTGCATTTTCCCAACGAACCCAACCTTGCTTTCATCTATTAACTCTTTTTACTTTTAAAATTGTAACTTTAAGTTAAAATATACATTAGAGGGCCTCCCTGGTGGCACAACAGGTGAAGTCTCAGCCTATGAAGCTATCTGCAGCCACTGCAGCACAAGTTCGATCCCGGGCCAAGGAGCTTCCCACATGGCACAGGAGACCTCTCCTGCCTCCCCTCAGCAGTGTACTTCAGTCGATCTGCCTGTTCTGCTCCCCACTCTGTCTCTGGTGAATCTTCTCTCCACCCCCACACCTCTAGCCTGTACCCTAGCTCTTGTATGTATAAATAAATCTTTAAAAAAATAAAATACACATGTAGAAAAGTACATAGGTCAAACACAAGCAGCACAGCAACTCTCAGCAACCAAACAAACATTCAGCCCCAACATTGACAAACAATCATTACCAGCATCTCAGAAGCCCCATTATTGTCCTTGCCTGTCACTCACCTGCCAAGGCTAGCCAGTGTCCTAACTGGTCATTTCGTAGATTATTTCTGTCCGCTTTTGAACTTATACATGAACGAAATCATAAATATGTTCTCTTGTCTATGTTGTTCAACTTTACATTTATGAGAATTCTCATTGTTAGACCGCATCATATAGTATGACTATCACACAATTTATTCATTTATTCGATTGCTGAGGACAACTGTGTTTTTTCAAGTTATCAGAGTTTAAAAATAGTGCTGCAATGAACATTTCATTGCATCTTTGGATAAACATACATTATCCATTTCTGTTGGGAATATACCTAGTAGTGGAATTTCCAGACACAGAATGGAATGCATTTAGCTTCTCTGTATGTCGAAGATCTGCAAAGTGGGTCAAATTCAGCTTGTCACCTATTCTTGTAAATAAAGTTGTTTTTTATTTTTTAACTATAGCTACACCCATTTGTTTAAATTGTGTATGGATATTTTCACACCACAGTGGCAGTGTTGCTCAGTTGTGGCAGAGACAGTGTGATGTGCAGTGTCTACAGTGTTTATATCTAGTTCTTCACAGAGAAAATTTGCTGTTTCCTGCCGTATACTGTCAGATTTTTTGAAATGGTTCTACTAATTTATACAAATATTTTTAAGCATGCATTGCTGAATTGTATTCCCACTTAGAAGTGAGATTAGGCTGCAATTTCTCTTTGAGATTTATAGTCCTATAGTCCTAGAGAATTTGGGATCCAGAAATTCTAGCCTTTCAAAATGAATTAGGAAATATTCCTATATTTTCCATTCTCTGGGAGAATTTGCCAAAACTTAGTTTTTTCCTTGTATGTTTGGTGAATGTGCTTGAAAGATAATTTGGGTTTGACATTTTTTTTTGAAAGATGTTCAACTATTATTTGATTTTTTTAAGTTATAGTCAGGTTTTCTATGTCTTTTTTGGAACTTTTATTCTTCAGGAAGTGATATGTTTTGACTCAGTTTCACTTATTGAAAAAATATTACATGTACTCTTCATCATAAGTATTTTAATAGGGATTATTTAGTATGTGAAAAGAGCATTTAAATTATCTATGTAGGGGCCTCCCTGGTGGCACAAGGGGTTAAGTCTCAGCACTATGAAGCTATCAGCAGCCACTGCAGTATGAGTTTGATCCCTGCCAGGGAGCTGATCCACATGGCACAGCAGACCTCTCCTGTCTCGCCCTCTGCTCTCCTCAGCATGTATTTCAGTCAATCTGCCTGTTCTGGTCTCTACTCTGTCTCTGATGTATCCTTTCACCCCTTTACCCCCACACCTCGGGTCTACACCCCAGTTCTTGTATGCATAAATAAATCTTAAAAAAAAATAAGAGGAGAGAGAAGCGGGAGAAGCAGTGGGGGTGGGAAAAAATAAAATAAAATAAAACATCTATGTAGAGAAGAATATCATCTTCACGGACACTCCTCAAGCACTCTATTTAAACCAGACTCCCTGTGGTTCCTAGAACAGACCAAGAACTCCACATCCTCAGAGCAATACATTTACCAATTCCACTATTTCAAATTCCTTTATCTAATCCATGAGCTTGACTTTCTTCCTGCCTTCATTTAGGTTACCTTATGAGAAAGTTCTACCTGCATCACAATCTAACAACTTCCTTGCTCTATCACGTTCTGTCTTCTTACCCTCATTTATTTTTTTCTTTCTAGCACTTATCAATAGCTAACATATTAATTTTTTCCATTATTTTTTCCACGCAGACAATGTGTACTTCAAAAAGAACAGAAATTTTTATGCATTCATTGTTACCGCCTCAGCACTTAGAAGGATAACTGAAATAAACAGATGCTTAGCAAACCTTTACTCAAAGAATGAATGTTAAAATTTTCTAAGAAACCTGAAATTTTTTCTTTGTAATTTCTCTGAATTTGACTCTAGTATTTTAAGGCCATATTATTATGTGCTTAGGATTTAGAGTCACTGGAACTATCAATATAATCAAAACTTTCATGGTTTAGAAGTAAATCAAATCATTTTGTAGTAAAACAATTCTTTATCTTTTTAATTTCAATCTATTTTATCTGCTATTAGTATGGTTCCAACAGCTATTTTCTATTATTGTTTTCCTGATACACTTTTCCCCCATTTAACTTTCAATATCTCTACATCCTTATGTTTTAGGTGTATCTCTTTTAAATTTGCATAATTTAGATTTTGTTTTCTAATCAAACGTAACAACTTCATATTTAATTTGGAGAGTTCCAGTCCATTATATTTGCTGAGAATACTCTTAAACTAAGAATGATTTCTACCATCTTGTGTTGGCTTGCTTATTCTATGTTTTTGTCCCTATTTTTTGCCTTGCTCTAAATTTATTAAAATTTCTTTAAGATTTATTTTATTTATTTATGCATATAAGAACTGGGGTGTAGACCAGAGGTGTGGGGGGTGAGAGGATTCACCAGAGACAGAGTGGGGAGCAGAACAGGCAGATCTACCTAAATACACTGCTGAGGGTAGCAGAGGGCGAGACAGGAGTAGTCTACTGCGCCACATGGATTAGCTCCTGGCCAGGGATTGAACTCATGCTGCAGTGGCTGCTGATAGCTTCATAGTGCTGAGACTTAACCCCTTGTGCCACCAGCGAGGCCCTAAACTTATTAAGTTTTTAATTCAATTTTATTGTAAGTCTAGGGTTTTGTATCTACAAATATGTTGCTAGACCTTTCAGGTCATGAGGGATAAATTAATGCAGGCATGTCCATGAAAGTTACAGATCTGGATAACATCTATTCCACATGCCCTACCTTCTGGAAGCTAGGCAGAAAAGAAGATTCACAACATTTTATCACACTGAATTCAATACCAACTACCGCACCAAGAAGCCATTTTCAAGGTTCTTTTAAAGGGGAAGTTTTTTTCCCCCCATTTCATCCCCAACCAAATGACATGATGACTAAGCATACTGCTCTGTTTATTAAGGTATTTTGAAGTTTTCAAAAATAAGCTTGCTGGAGTTCATGGCTTTATTATTTTAAATGGCTATGTGACAAATTAGGCTCTAATTATTTGAGATGACAGATTTTTAGGGTCCTAGGTGGAGAGTGAGTTTGATATGAGGAACTGGAACTATTGCTTTCACTGTGTAAATTAACATTTCTCTGCATATCAGCTATCAACAAGATGAGCCCACCCTTCTGCTTGGTCTCCAAAGGACACAGATGGCTCACAATCTTCCATGATACTAGAGAAAAGAAACACGGGTTATATTTACCCCTTTGTTTACCATTGGAATATAATTAAAGAATATTTTATTTTATTCATTGCCCTTTTTAAAGCATTCAGTCGAGTGAACAGTTGAATCAAAACAAATAGCTGAAAAGTTTTGCTGTATCCTTCCCCACGGGTTCTATAACTGGTACTCCCAATGTCACTTCCAGACAGAGAAATATAAAGTCATTGACTAAGTGGTGGGTTAGAACATTCTGATCTATGTTTAATGATCCATTCGAGGGTGTGGGAAGAATGTATTAAATTGTTTCTCTGTATATCTTTATCCTTTTAACATTTCCTCTTGGATGTATGTTTTATGTAGACAAAATGTGTACAGGGCCTCCCTGGTGGTGCACAGGGTTAAGTCTCAGCACTATGAAGCTGCCAATAGCCACTGCAGCACAAGTTCGATCCCCGGTCAGGGAGCTGACCCACATGGTGCAGCAGACCTCTCCTGTCTCACCCGCGGCTCCCCTCAGCAGTGTATTTCAGTGGATCTGCCTGTTCTGCTCCCCACTGTCTCTGGTGAATCCTCCCACCTCACACACCTCTGGCCTACACCCAGTTCTTGTATGCATAAATAAATCTTTAAAGAAAGTGTACATATATATACATATAGCACACATAGTACACCACTCTAGTAATGTATATATACACTTGTCAGTAAGTACATGATATATGTATAGAAGTATGTATATATGGGGAAAGGAGGCTCAGAAATGTTTTACTGATGCAATTTGCAATTTAAAAAATTGAGTCTACAAGTTTGTGGGAGAGTTCTAGAAGTCTGACCACCTGACACACCATTCTGTGAGGATAGCCTAGGGGGCCTCCTGTCATAGAATCCCAGCTCAGCTTCTTTACTGGCCTAAGACCTCATGTGACTGATGGCTTTCAGTTGAATCATCTTCAGAATCCTTTCTGCCTAATTTCTCTTCCTTCTTATTTCTTCTGTCCCAAACCCAGATTATTGCTACTCAGTTTCAGAGATTTCTGGAATATTTTACCATTAAAGATAATTAACATGTTGCATAGTTAATTTTCTTGGATAGAATTATTCCAAGTCAATACATGAAAGGTTACAAATTGAACTGGTACATTTTAGTCAGTTTGAGATTCTGAGTCCTATGCTTTTCCCTGCTGGGGTTCTCAGTTGGCCACAGAAAGCTATTTCTGTGCCCCCTCCTTGTCTCTCACATGCAGAGACTAGTAACAGAGGATACTGTCATCCTGGATCCTGGGGTCTGATCATGTCTCACTGATAGAGTCTGGGGCAGTAGAAAGAGGAAAGACTTTGAAAGCAGATAGAGCTGAATTCAAATCCCCGCTCCCAGATCTCCCTGGCTTGTGGGACCTTGGCTAGGTCTCTACCTAGGGAAGGCCAGATTAAATAGCAATAAAAACATACCCCCAGATCGTCATGATTTCAGGAAAACAAATATTTCTTAGAAGTAGGTTCTGCTCGTCCTAATTATACGTACGCAAATGGGTAAAGCAGGTGCAAGAGGAAGCATACAGGTAATTCATACACACACCAGCTCTTCAAGCATCCGCCTGGCTGAAACCCTCACACTTACATGGATTCACTGAAACCAAAAATGGCAAAGAAGAGCAATCCTCTCATATACCCAGAAGGAGAACTCAAGCTACTGCTCAAGCCTTGTTAAAGACTACCACACTAAGTTATTTAACATCTAGGAGTCCTGATCTTCTCCATTAAAACAGGATAACAATGAACAAAGGGTAGGATAAAAGAGTTAATGTCTTAATTCAGGAAGTACCCAATGCAACATTTGGCTCATGGCTGCGCTTAACAAATATGAGCCCCCTCTTGTCTGCATTTTCTGCTCTTCCCTCCAGACCTGAGAGTAGAGGAAACTGGGAGGAGAATGCCAGGAGCCTGGTTTCCAAATCTGCTAAGAAGAGAATGGAAATGGGCTGTAACAGCCAGAGGGCAGGAGGCCAAGGCGGCCAGCCTGGCTCCAGGGATCAGCCAGAATTTCATTACCCAGAGGATTGTTTTTAGCACGAAATAACTAACCCAGTAGAAAACTCTGGTGAAGAGAAAGTTCAGAACGGGGTCACAAAGGTAGCGTGACCTCTCAGAGCCTAGTACATAGTGTGCATCTCAATGCAGTCTGGCGTTTTCATTAACATATTTAATCATGCTTTTATCTTTAATCATCAAATGGCTTAATAGTGTGCATTGTATTCCCAGGCCTGAAATAACAATGGTTATGTGGTTCTGTGATAGATGTTTTTAATAAAATCAGTAATTAGCCTTTGTGAGTGTATGTGTGTGTGTTATTATCTTTCTGTTTCCTTTTCAATTTTGGCTTTTAGGTATGTGAAAAAACAAGACTAAGGTAGAATACTCAAAATACCATTTTTTGTTTAGTTTTGTTTTAGTTCTGCCCAGGGCGGTGGAAGGGAAGGTGTATTAAACTCTAATGCAAGTTTCCTGTAGGAACAGCTGGGGGAGGGGTAGATCCAGATTTCAGAGCCAACTGGATTTGAATCCCAGTTGTGTGAAGGTAGGTTAGCCACAGGATCCCCCTGCACTGAATTTCCAAATCTATAAAATAGGATGCGCTTATTCCTCTAAAATTATGCAGAACCACAAAGATGATTTTAAAAATTATCTTATTTAACAAGCACTTAAACAGCCCTTACCATGCTTTAAAATACTAGCTCTAAGTGTTTTAAAATACTAGCTCATTGAACCCCCAATGCAACCTTATCAACATAGGTACTCTGAAAATACCTAGTGTTTAGATGAATAAATTAAGGCACAGAGATGTTAAGCAACCTGGCTGCGACCCCACAGTTGATCAGTGACAGCCTGGGAATTAGAAGTCAGAACATCTGCCTCCAGGGTCCATGGTCCAAAGAGATGAGCTGTCGCTACTGCTGTGACTGGTCTCATAAACAGTATTTACTAAACAGGCTTGACTTCTGGACTGGACAGATGGGCTGTTTTATGTGTGTCCTTCACATTATGTTTCAGTCCGACTTACAAGGTGTAAGGTGTTCCTTATATTCACTTCTCAGTGGCTGATATAGAATTGACCTTTATGCTCACTGTATCCTGTTCTTGAACTTCTGAAGAGTTCAGAATTAAAAAAAAAAAAAGACTGGTTTCTCTAATTATGTTGTTGAAGGTAACTCATCTGAACTTTAGTCCCTCTCTCTGTCAAATGAGACTGTCTTGCCATTTTATAAACTGAAAGGTTGGAAAATACTATCAGCTACCACTTACTACCAAACAGGTATATTTATTAGCAAATAGCACTCTAGCACAGTCTCTTCAAGGATACCCAGTGCTGTCCACATTATGCCTTTCAAATTGCTCCTCCTTTCAAGGAGTCAGCTTGGGTCATTTCAATCCATATTGACACCAGTCCCAGATTCGCTGATCACACAGAATAGACAGATTCCTGCAGAGGGACTAGCTCCCCACTTGCAGCTGGGAGGCAGTCTCATCTCCAGAGCCCCATCTATAGAAGGGGTTGCCCTAAAAATCCGAGAATTTGGAAGTGTGAAAACACACAGCACAGTGTTGGGCACAGAGCTAGGATAAGAAGGGAGGCTATCTTTTTCATAGCAGGATTTTATCACAAGCAAGTGATGGAGGCTAAGAAGAGAAAATTTGGGATCAAAGTGTTACAAGGTCAGAAACTGGCGGTGGGGGTAGAAATGATTAACAAAAGTCATTAAACCAATTACAGAAATGAAAAACTCTTAGGCATAGGAGCTCCTTAGGCAGTGAACTGCCTGCTATACAAAGTACCCAGAGACACAGAACCCAGATGGGGATATGGAGTTTGAGAGCCATTAGAGAATCACAGGTCCTTACAAATTAATCTAGCCACACCCTAAAGGTGACTGATTTAACGATAGATAACAATTCTAGAAAGGAATGAACCCCTCCCCAAAAGGAGAACACTATCAAAGCAATTTCTGCACTGGCAAATGCAGCTCTCCTCAAGATTGCCCACCTGTGTCTATGCAGGTGTCTCTTTCTCTCTCCTTTTCCCAAGAAACCTGTTCTTTCAAAATGGAACCTTCACCTGCCTGTGTCTGTGCAAACATCTTTCTCTCCTGAGTAAACTCACTATGTGCCCTGAAAGGGGAACTCTGCTAAAACTTTCCTAAGGCACAGGTACTAGGGCACCCCAGTACCCCACTCATTGAACCCAACATCTCAACAAAACGACATCTCAAGGATCACAAAAGCACATACTGTGCTGGAGCAAAGGCACCCACTAGAATCTGCTGTTGGTTACTGATGGCAACTCCCCTTTAAGTGCCCCAGGAAGAAGTGGGCCTGTCACAAGACCACATAGCGGGACTTTTCCCTCCCTAGGAACAGGAATGCATACCTACATTCTTCTTGAATGATCTGTACCATTTCTCTTCAAATATATTCCCGGGACTTGACTTTACTTAAATTCAGCTTCAGTTTTTTTTTTTTTTTTTTTTTTTTTTTTTTTTTTTTTTTTTTTTTTTTTT